>ONZH01012493.1:0-53637 GCA_900303285.1 Rhinella marina
AAGGATTGCGGGGGCCTTACTTTCCATCAGGATTTCCGCCACCACCTACATTAGCAGCTGCAACCCCTCCTTCTCCTCCTCCACCTCCTGCTCCACTTCCACCTCAGAATTCTCATCTTGCAGCACCAGTCAGACATTAGTCAGTAGCTGGAAGCAGTGTAACACAGCAGTCGGGAGGCGGCAACAGGCTGTGCTGAAACTTATTTGCTTAGGTGACAAACAGCACACCGCCACAGAGCTGTAGCAGGGCATAAGGGACTAGGCTGAGCTGTGGCTCTCGCCACTCAACCTACAACCAGGCATGGTTGTGTCTGATAACGGCCGCAACTTGGTGCCGGCTTTCGAGCTTGGCAAGCTCACACACATACTATGCCTGGCCCACGTCTTCAACTTAGTGGTTCAGCGGTTTCTCAAAACCTACCCTAATTTGCCTGAACTACTGGTAAAGGTGCGCAGCCTGCTCATTTCCGAAAGTCACCTACAGCTTCCTCCAATGCTGCAGCAGTGCTTGCACTTGCTAGCTCACTGACTGCTGTGCGAACTGAGCACGCGCTGGAACTCCACTTCCACATGTTGGCCAGACTTTGTGAGCAGCAGAGGGCAGTAGTGGAATACCAGCTGCAACACGGTCTTCGCCTTTCCAGTCAGCTTCCGCTCTTCACAAGCGACTAGTGGGCATGGATGTCTGAACTCTGTGAGGTTTTACGCAACTTTGATGAATCTACACAGATGATGAGCGGCGATGCCGCTATTATCAGCGCAACCATTCCACTTCTGTGTCTATTGAAACGCTCACTGCTCACAATTAAGGTGGACGGTTTGCATGTGGAAGAGGTGGAAATGGGGTAAGACACTACACAGGGTGATAGCCAGACCACCCTCGGTTCGTCTTCTCAGCGCGAATTAGAGGAGGAGGAGGAGCAGGAGGCGGTTGCCCCACTGCAGAGGGTAGTACCCATAGCAGGTCTACTCCATCTCTTCGGCGTGGATGGGCCGAAGAGGAGGAAAAGGACAAGGAGATTGAGAGTCATCCTCCTGGTGAGGAGAGAGAAGCCTTGTCTGTTAGGACTCTGGCACACATGGCTGACTTTATGCTATACTGCCCTTCCCGTGACCCTTGTGTCATACGTATTTTTGCTAACACAATTACTGGTTGTTCACCCTTCTCGACCCCCGCTACAAAGAGAACTTCTCATCTCTTATTCCTGTGGTGGAGAGGACTAGCAAAATGGTGCAATACCAAAAGGCCCTTGTGGAAAAATTGCTCCAAAAATTTCCAGATGACAACGGTGGCGGCAGAGTACGTCGTTCCTTGGGCAACCGAGGAGGGGGGACGAGGGGAACACACAGCAGTTCCAACAGAGGCAGGACGACTGTCTCCAAGGCCTGGGACAGTTTCATGACACCCCGCCAGCACCCTCACCATGATGAGCGGCCTAGTGTCACAAGGAGGGAAAAATTTTGTGAAGGAGTACCTAGCTGACCGTGTCAACATCCTCAGTGATCCCACTGTGCCTTACAATTATTGGGTGTCCAAGCTGGACACGTGGCACGAACTGGCACTCTACGCCTTGGAGGCGCTGGCCTGCCCTGCCGCCAGCGTTTTGTCGGAGCGGATATTTAGTGCCGCTGGGGGCATAATAACTGATAAGCGCATCCGCCTGTCAAAATGAACAAGGCCTGGATTGCCCCTGACTTCTCTACCCCACCAGAGGAAAGTGGCATAAAGGAACTTTAAATGTGGCTTTTAGGGTGTATTGAATACACTGTATTCCCATGCACCCCTTCCTCTTCCTCTTCTCGTCCTCTTCCTCCTCTTCCTCCATCATATAAAACTGCTTATTAGGCTGCCCTCGCCTCTAATTTTTTAAAGGGTCACCAGCAGGCCCTCACCCCTAATTTTTTAGAGGGTCACCAGCAGGCCCTCACCGCTAATTTTTTAGAGGGTCACAAGCAGGCCCTCACCCCTAATTTTTAAGAGGGTCACCAGCAGGCCCTCACCCCTAATTTTTAAGAAGGTCACCAGCAGGCCCTAATTTTTTAGATAGTCAGATCAGCAGCAGGCACTCGCCCCTAATGTTTTAGCGGGTCAGCTCAGCAGCAGACCCTCGCCCCTAATGTTTTAGACGGTCAGCTCATCAGCAGGCCCTCACCCCTAATGTTTTAGATGGTCAGATCAGCAACAGGCACTCGCCCCTAATGTTATAGACGGTCACCAGCTGCCCCTTGCTCCCAATGTTTTTGAGTGTCAACAGCAGGCCATCAATCATAATTTTTCAAAGGTGTGTCTGATGCCCTCCTTTATGTGTAATAAAGGGTGTATTGGCTTTATGAGTGTGGGAGTCCCATGACATGAACAACTGTACCACAATGTGAATGAGGCCCTCCTTTATGTGATATACCTCTTCCTTGTAATTTTTGGCAGCACTTGCACTTTATATACAAGTAAATATGTGTTTCCTAACAATTTTTCCTCTAAAATTCTCACTTGTTTTGGGCATATCCTTGTCATTCTGTAAAAGTGGCGTAATAATCGGACAACATCGTTAACAGCAGCGACTTGGGATCCAGACATCCTCCCCATGCTGTTCCCAAACCATTTCAGTGGTGTTTCCATCATTTTCTGACCTTTTCCTGTGAACCAGACACCCTCCCCTCTTCAGAACAGGGGGTGCCTGGTTTAGTCCTCTGGTTCTCCGATTGACTTCCATTGTGCTTGGGTGTTCTGTAGAGCACTCGAGCATCACCAAGTGTTCTACCCGAGCACTTTGGTGCTCGATCAACACTAGTATTTGGTTTTACACCTTGTGTTTTAGATAAATAATTTCATTAGCCCATGATTCTGTAGTTGGGGTGAAAAAGCGCTCACTTTTTTTCACGTATTTGGTTTTACACCTTGTTTTTTACATTAGGCCTTGATTCTGTAATTGGGGTGAAATAGCGCCCTATTTTTTCACGTATTTGATTTCACACCTTGTGTTATAGATAAGTAATTTCATTAGGACCTTATTCTGTAATGAAGGTGAAATAGCTCACTATTTTTTTTCACGTATTTGGTTTTACATCTTATTTTTACATAAGTAATTCCATTAGGACTTGATTATGTAATTGGGGTGAAATAGCAGTCTGATACTACTGCTATTGGGGTGTCTTCATTGTCTTATACATAAGTAATATGTTATTGGGGTGAAATAGCACTCTATATTTTCACGTATTTGGCTTTACACCTTGTTTTTTTCCATAAGTAATTCCACTAGGATCTGTTTTTTGGGGGGGGTTGACTGATCAGAAGAAGGAAAAAATAAATTGTGACGTCAACACAAACTTACTGCTGACACCCTGTCCACTGGGCCCACTACGGGTGTAACAGAACAGGTTCCCTAGCAATCTATGTGGAATCAGCAGATGGTGTAAAAGGAGATTGCTCTTTCACTCTATAGCAGAATATTGGGCAACTGCATGGTTAAGTACATTATACCTGCTGCTAACATTGACCTATAAAGCTAAGTTCACAGTTCAGTTATTTGGTCAGTTTTTGACCCGTCACTGACCAAATAAGTGAAGTGTGAACTGAATCTAAGACTGTCACCTGCCTGTCATACTGACGCACAGTAACTGTTTCACTACCACAGCGGACTAACTATGCATGTTTCTGCGATGCAAAATTATGTATACTGAGATACACATGCCCTGCAGCCAGTAAATAGTTGATTTATAATGTGATTTGTTACAAATTAATTTTGATTGAACCAAATTTTTGGTTGCGAAGCGTCCAAATGGAATTTTTTAAAAATTCGCTCATCTCTATTTATTACCACTGGAGGTTCTGTAGGGGCATTATTATTGGCCACACTATTGAGGGCACTACTACTAACAGGGACACTCTTCGGGGGCATTATCACTGCACAGGGCACTTTTACTGATGAGGGCACTCTGGGGAAAAATGATTGCTATCGGTGGGACTTTTGGGAGCACTTTGGAGACTGTATAGCACTATTATTTCATATGTATAGTATTTGGGGGCATTGGGAAACACAGCGGGCACACTATTGGGGGTAGCAGCAGGATAACAATGTTGGGGCACCAGGAGGAGGAGGATGATAGAAAAATGAGTAATCTAACATGTCTGTGTGGCAAACTCTGAATAAACAAGACACAGATAAAAGAAGACATCATGGCTGTCTGGGCCAAATGAAGAAGATGATGAAAGAAAATGTCTAAGTCAGAGTCATCACTGGATGTAATAGGTATGTAGTGCTGTATTCTCCTGTATGTGTAATAGCACTTAATGTAATGACCATTCAAATATACCTTTTGCACTGTGACTGGGGAGTTGAATCGAAAGTTTACCACATATGCATTTGGGCTTGGGTCTCAAATCTTTTAAGGCCCTAGCATCACCCCTGGCTCCAGGCATTACATTGACGTTTGTTGAAAACAGGACAAACAGGCTTTTTTGTAGTGACGTTTTTCAACCCTGAGATGTGGTATTTTTTTTTTTAGATTACAGCATACTCTTGGTTCTGGCATTATTTTTTTTCAGCCATTTTGCCATAGAGTTCACTTTAAGGTACAAGAAGCCAAAAAATGACAACCCTAAAAATGCTTGTAAAAAAATCCAAGAATTTCCTACCATTTTTTACAAGCCAAAAAAAGGCTAAAAAAGACAATGAGAGACATTTATTAAGCTCTATATGCCAGTATTCTGACGTTCCATATCTGCACCATAATTTGCGAATTTTTAGGCTTGTCAACACTTTTCAGAAGTGGTGAGAAAAAACGGTGGGACTTAGAAGAAGGAGCGAGGCTTTACACTGCCTGCTGCATTTAATAGAACTTTTGCCAGAAAGTGGTGGAAGTTATAGCTGAAGTCTATGCCAAACTGTGGCTGCCATAGACTTCAGTTTCTGGTGCACGGCAGGACAGAGATGCATCTGATTTGTTAAGAGTAGAGATGAGCGAGCATACTCGTCCGAGCTTGGTGCTCGTTCGAGTATTAGGGTACTCGTAAGTGCTCGCTGCTCGGACGAGTATCTCGCCATGCTCGAGGAAATGGCAACTTCCGCATCGTGCTTTTTTTGGCGCCTAAAAACACAGCCAATCACAAGCCAGGAGACTCTGTGTACCACCCAGCATCACGTGGGGCCCTTACATGTCGATAGCAGGGGTTGGCTGGCCTGATCAGGTGACCCTGGAATATACTACCGACTGACCGCGGTGCTCGGCTCAGATGCCGTCTGGATGTCGTTAGGGATAGAGCTGCTGCCTTTCAGGGACAGTGTTAGGGCCTGCATTTAGTTGTCTGTTAGGCAGGGATCACCCACAAAGAACCCAACAGCCCTTCTAAGGGCTAGAAGACATTTTATTTTATTTTTTTTGTCACTTGGCTGGCTGGCACTAGTAGTGCAGCTATCGCCATATCTAACCCTGTTTTTTTTTATTGTTCTATCTCAGTGATACAAATCCATTGCACACAGCACTGTGGAACCATTCTGTGTGTCACAGTTCAGCACTGACTCACTCCAATCCATATATACTGTCCAGGTGACACTTTCTGTACGTCACAGAATACAACCAAGTCATTTGCTACCAATATCATCTACAGCTTGATCCAGAAAACTCTCTGTGCGACATTTGTCTAAATAAATAGCCACCGTTAACAGGGTGTCAGTCAGTTCTACCATATTTCCTGCACGTCACGTTCTCAAAAAAACAAAATATAAAAAAAAAATTATTTTTTCAGTTGTTTTAGCTCAGTGATACAAATCCATTTTACTCAGCTGCGTGTAACCTTTCTGTGTGTCACAGTTCAGCACATTCGCTCCGATCCGTATATACTGTCCAGGTGACACTTTCTGTACGTCACACAATACAACCAAGTCATTTGCTACCAATATCATCTACAGCTTGATCCAGAAAACTCTCTGTGCGACATTTGTCTGGGTCGCAGACTAAATAGCCACCGTTAACAGGGTGTCAGTCAGTTCTACCATAGTTCCTGCACGTCACATTCCCAAAAAAACAAAATATAAAAAAAAAAAATATTTTTTCGGTTGTTTTAGCTCAGTGATACAAATCCATTTTACTCAGCTGCGTGTAACCTTTCTGTGTGTCACAGTTCAGCACATTCGCTCCCATCCGTATATACTGTCCAGGTGACACTTTCTGTACGTCACACAATACAACCAAGTCATTTGCTACCAATATCATCTACAGCTTGATCCAGAAAACTCTCTGTGCGACATTTGTCTGGGTCGCAGACTAAATAGCCACCGTTAACAGGGTGTCAGTCAGTTCTACCATATTTCCTGCACGTCACGTTCCCAAAAAAACAAAATATAAAAAAAAAAATTATTTTTTCAGTTGTTTTAGGTCAGTGATACAAATCCATTTTACTCAGCTGCGTGTAACCTTTCTGTGTGTCACAGTTCAGCACATTCGCTCCTATCCGTATATACTGTCCAGGTGACACTTTCTGTACGTCACACAATACAACCAAGTCATTTGCTACCAATATCATCTACAGCTTGATCCAGAAAACTCTCTGTGCGACATTTGTCTGGGTCGCAGACTAAATAGCCACCGTTAACAGGGTGTCAGTCAGTTCTACCATATTTCCTGCACGTCACGTTCCCAAAAAAACAAAATATAAAAAAAAAAAATATTTTTTCAGTTGTTTTAGCTCAGTGATACAAATCCATTTTACTCAGCTGCGTGTAACCTTTCTGTGTGTCACAGTTCAGCACATTCGCTCCCATCCGTATATACTGTCCAGGTGACACTTTCTGTACGTCACACAATACAACCAAGTCATTTGCTACCAATATCATCTACAGCTTGATCCAGAAAACTCTCTGTGCGACATTTGTCTGGGTCGCAGACTAAATAGCCACCGTTAACAGGGTGTCAGTCAGTTCTACCATATTTCCTGCACGTCACGTTCCTAAAAAAAACAAAATATAAAAAAAAAAATAATTTTTTCAGTTGTTTTAGCTCAGTGATACAAATCCATTTTACTCAGCTTTGTGTAACCTTTCTGTGTGTCACAGTTCAGCACATTCGCTCCCATCCGTATATACTGTCCAGGTGACACTTTCTGTACGTCACACAATACAACCAAGTCATTTGCTACCAATATCATCTACAGCTTGATCCAGAAAACTCTCTGTGCGACATTTGTCTGGGTCGCAGACTAAATAGCCACCGTTAACAGGGTGTCAGTCAGTTCTACCATATTTCCTGCACGTCACGTTCCCAAAAAAACAAAATATAAAAAAAAAATAATTATTTTTTCAGTTGTTTTAGCTCAGTGATACAAATCCATTTTACTCAGCTTTGTGTAACCTTTCTGTGTGTCACAGTTCAGCACATTCGCTCCCATCCGTATATACTGTCAGGTGACACTTTCTGTACGTCACACAATACAACCAAGTCATTTGCTACCAATATCATCTACCGCTTGATCCAGAAAACTCTCTGTGCGACATTTGTCTGGGTCGCAGACTAAATAGCCACCGTTAACAGGGTGTCAGTCAGTCCTACCATAGTTTCTGCACGTTACGTTCCCAAAAAAACAAAATTGTAAAAAGAATATAAAAAAACAAATATAAAAAAATATATATTTTTTCAGTTGTTTTAGCTCAGTCATACAAATCCATTTTACTCAGCTGCGTGTAACCTTTCTGTGTGTCACAGTTCAGTACACTAGCTCCCATCCGTATATACTGTCCAGGTGACACTTTCTGTACGTCACACAATACAACCAAGTCATTTGCTACCAATATCATCTACAGCTTGATCCAGAAAACTCTCTGTGTGACATTTGTCTGGGTCGCAGACTAAATAGCCACCGTTAACAGGGTGTCAGTCAGTTCTACCATAGTTCCTGCACGTCACGTACCCAAAAAAACAAAATATAAAAAAAAAAAATTTTTTTTCAGTTGTTTTAGCACAGTGATACAAATCCATTTTACTCAGCTGCGTGTAACCTTTCTGTGTGTCACAGTTCAGCACACTCGCTCCAATCCGTATAATCTGTCCAAGTGACACTTTCTGTACGTCACTTAATTCTACCGGACTTAATTTTTTTTTTTTTATCATACACCTATATACAAAAAATGCTGAACCCCAGGGCTAAGGGTCGAGGCGTGGGCATTCAATTACTGCAGGGGCAGAGGCCGTGGTCCTGGGCAGGGTGAGACAGTACCCGCTGATGAGGGAGCAGGGAAACGCCGCAGAGCTACACTCCCTAGCTTCATGTCTCAACTTACAGGGATACGTGGTAGAGGACTGTTGAAACCACAACAGTGCGAACAGCTGATCTCGTGGATTGCGGACAATGCTTCAAGTAATTTGTCCACCAGTCAGTCTTCCACGCAGTCCACCCACGTTACCCAAGGGAGCACTCCTATGGCTCCTCCACCTCAACCTCCTTCCCCCCAGTCTGCCCCCTCCCAGGAAAATTTGGAATGCGATCCGGCATACTCTGAGGAACTGTTTTCTGGACCCTTCCCAGGGTCACAAACCACTTCTCAGGTTGCTGCTGACCTCGTTCCCGATGCCCAAGTTTTCCAACTGTCGCAGTCTGTGGGTGATGATGATGATGATGACAATGTTGACTTAGTGGAAGAAGTTTGTAAAGAGGTGTCGGACGATGAGGAGACACGGTTGTCAGACAGTGGTGAAGTAGTTGTTAGGGGAGGAATTCCGAGGAGGGAGCAGACTGAGGAATCGGAGGATGACGAGGTGACTGACCCAAGCTGGGTTGATATGCCGAGTGAAGACAGTGCTTCTGAGGCGGAGGCGAGTGCTGCACCAGAACAGGTTGTAGGAGGCAGTGGTGTGGCCAGAGGGAGAAGCAGGGCCAGAGCTGGTGCATCATCAGCAACTGTTTCACGTAGTGAAGCTCCCGTGGCGAGGCCTAGATGTTCGCAAGTCTGGAGGTTCTTTAAAGAAAGTGAGGATGACCGACAGACTGTGGTGTGCAACCTGTGCCACACCAGGATCAGCAGGGGTGCCACCACTACTAGCCTAACCACCACCAGCATGCGCAGGCATATGAGTTCTAAACACCCCACTCAATGGAACCAAGGCCGTTCACCACCTCCTGCGGGTCACACCACTGCTCCTTCCCCTGTGTCACTCGCTGCCTCTGCTAGTCAACCCCCCGCGTCACTCGCTGCCTCTGCTAGTCAACCGACTGCCCAGGACCCCGGCACGAGCGCCTCCCGCCGGAAAACCACACCTTCGCCTCCACGATCCTCCACAGTGTCCACCAACGTGTCCCAGTGCAGCGTTCAGCTGTCTTTACAGCAGACGCTAGAGCGCAAGAGGAAATACAGTTCCACCCACCCACATGCCCAAGCCCTCAACTTCCACATCTCCAAATTGCTTAGCCTGGAGATGCTGCCCTATAGGCTGGTAGAGACCGAGGCCTTTCGAAATCTCATGGCGGTGGCTGCCCCTCGGTATTCCGTCCCCAGCCGCCACTATTTTTCCCGATGTGCCGTCCCAGCCCTACACCAGCACGTGTCACAGAACATCATCCGTGCCCTGACCAACGCAGTTAGTGATAAGGTCCGCCTAACCACGGACACGTGGACAAGTGCTGCCGGGCAGGGACACTATATCTCACTGACGGCACATTGGGTTAACTTGGTGGAGGCTGGGACCGAGAATGACCCTGGGGCCGCTCATGTACTGCCCACACCGAGGATTGCGGGGCCTACCTCGGTCACGGTCTCTCAGACGTACTATGCCTCCTCCTTCTCCGACCCCTCCTCCTCCTCCACCGAATTACCATCTGTGGGCACGGCGCCTTCAGTCGGTAGCTCTAGGCGCAGCAGCAGTGCCGTGGGTAAGCGCCAGCAGGCGGTGCTCAAACTGCTGAGCTTAGGTGACAAAAGGCACACCGCCCAAGAGCTGTTACAGGGCACCACGGCGCAGACCGATGTGTGGCTGGCACTGCTGAACCTCAAGCCAGGCATGGTTGTGTGTGACAACGGGCGTAACCTGGTGGCGGCTCTGCAACTCGGCAGACTGACACATGTGCCATGCCTGGCCCACGTGTTCAACCTAATTGTTCAACGGTTCCTCAAAACATACCCCAATCTGTCTGATTTGCTCACCAAGGTGCGCCGCATCTGTGCGCATTTCCGCAAGTCGAGCACAGATGCTGCCACTCTCAGGGCAGCGCAGCGCCGCCTACAACTGCCCGCTCACCGACTGTTGTGCGACGTGCCCACGAGATGGATTTCCACATTAAACATGTTATCCAGAGTTTACCAGCAGCGCAGAGCTATTGTAGACTGCCAGATGTCATCTTCCACCAGAACTGGTAGTCAGGTCTCTCAGATTCCTCAAGTCTACAATGAGGAGTGGACGTGGATGTCTGATATCTGCCAGGTGTTGAGCAACTTTGAGGAGTCAACACAGATGGTTAGCGGCGATGCCGCCATTATCAGCCTCACCATCCCGCTGCTTTGCCTGTTGAAAAAATCACTGCTCAGCATCAAGTCGGATGCTTTGCGCTTGTCACAAGAGACGGTGGAGGAAGATACGTCGCTTGATAGCCAGAGCACCCTCCGGTCTGTTTCTCAGCGCATATCGGAGGAGGGGGATGAGGATGAGGAGGAAGAGGAGGAGAATGTAGGCGAGACAGTAGAGGGTACCAGTGCTCAGTCCTTAACTCTTGAGCGTATATGGGCTGAAGAGGAGGACTTGGAGGAGGAGGAGGAGGAAATGGAGAGTCAGGTCAGTGAGGAGAGGGAATTCTTGCGTGTTGGGACTCTGACGCACATGGCAGACTTCATGTTAGGCTGCCTATCCCGTGACCCTCGCGTTAGAAGAATTTTTTCCAACACCGATTACTGGGTGTTCACTCTCCTGGACCCACGGTACAAGCAGAACCTTTCCACTCTCATCCCTGCAGAGGAAAGGAGTATGAGAGTGAATAGGTAGCGATCACTCTGCTCCATACAACTACTGGGTTTCAAAGCTGGACACGTGGCCTGAACTGGCGCTGTATGCCTTGGAGGTGTATCCGATTCCTCTTCTCTACTCCTCTTCTCTACTCCTCCTCCTCCTCCATATCGTCTTTGCCTAACGCTGACCCAAAAAACGCCATTTTTTAGAGGTCCAACTGGCACTCTTTTAGCACAATTTTTCAGGAGGGCCCCCTACAGGCCCTCTCTTCAAACAATTTTCCGGAGGGCCCCCTACAGGCCCTCTATTCAAACAATTTTTCCGGAGGTCCACCTACAGGCCCTCTCTCCAATTCCAGTTCCAAGTTTTATTTGCGCATACTGCATACATTTTTATTTTTTGGGATAGGTGTGAAAAATAATATTACTTGCGAATCTATATTGCCCAACATTGGATACGGTAGCAAGTAGAAGACCAAACACATGCTGCTCACAGGGTTCCGCAAATTCCTGGTCCACCCGCAAATTCCTTGTCCACAATGTCAAGGAGGACGAGGTTCTGTGGATGAGCAACAAGTCCTTCTGTACTGAAATCGCTGACAAAGTCTCCATCTAAGAACACACAGACCATTGTGGAGAGAGCGGCACAGCTCGCCATCAAAGTGAGGAACCCCAACGCCAGACTGCGCAGAGAAGATAACGAATAAATATCTCTGTGGTTATTTTTGCTAAATAAAAGTTAAATAAACCCCCAAAAAATTAATCTGTTCCTGTGCCTGATCCACCCAAGTTGAATCTGTCCCATCATGAGAAAGTCCCCCCCAAGGAGTCCCCACTGTAACTTGCTTCCCATACAACTACCTCACCCCCCGACACCTGTGTCTCGCCATTGTCCACCACCTCCTCAGACAACACTGGTAAATCACCACTGTCAGCACACGGAAACAGCAAAAGGTCTTGCGAATTGGGGCAGAGAATGTTCTGGGCTAGCACATCAGAGAAGGGGTGACTATGGGGTTCCAGGGAGTACGTGACCACATGCAATCTCCATCTAAAAAGTCATGCCACACTTGATCAATCTCATAATTTACGACTGTACCGGTTGATGCTAAATTTTTAAGTTGGGCTCCTGCGTCGTCATTCTAAACCCATCCAGCTGTTGTCACCACCACACATGCTAGCCCAGGGGGCACTCCTCTGGCTCTTCCAGCTCAACCTCCTTGCCCCCCACCTACAGGCCAGGCCCTCTCTACAAACAATTTACCCGTATAGGGGACGTATTAGATATTGTACTGATTCTGAATTGCCTCCTGCGATAGATGGGAATCGAACCCGCATCAACTGTTTGGGAAGTAGCTATGCTCACCACTATACCATCAACAGGCACAGCAACTGATAAGAACAGATACTAAACTTGATTTCAGCTGCAGTGCCAGCATGAGCAGTGGTGTCACCTGCAGGCGGTGATGGACCTTCGTTGCACCTAGTTGGGTGCTTCCCTAACATGTGATGGGTATTTGCCTCGCCTTTCTTGGTCTGGGTGAGCACAATTGCCATGAGGGTAACCACCAGGCTGTTGCCTGAGAATTTGGGGTAATGGTGGGATTAGGCAGCCTCAGAGGCATCCATGCATGCTGCCCCTGCTGTTTCCTGTCCATTTCCGTGGTGTTTCCATCATTTTCTGAGGTTTCCAGGTTTTCACCCAGCCTTCCCTAGGTAGAGCCTTGGTCCCCTGCAAAAATGCTCGAGTCTCCCATTGACTTCAATGGGGTTCGTTATTCGAAACGAGCACCCGAGCATCGGGAAAAGTTCGACTCGAATAACGAGCACCCGAGCATTTTAGTGCTCGCTCATCTCTAGTTAAGAGGTATCTGCCTCTTAAAAAATTAGGAGCATCTCATTCCAGTGCAGGGAGATCAAGACTGGTGTATGGATGTGCAGATTTCATTAGATGAACAACCAGATTTCTGGTTATTTGTAAGTATATTAGAGCTCGCCTTGTATATTATTTCATTATTTTATACAATTTGAATTTTAGAAATTTCTATATTTAGATCATTTTTGCACTATTTCGTTAGAGAAAACATATAAATATGCAGGAAAAACAGATCTATCACACAATGAACCATAAGTGTCCCTCTTTGAATGTCCAAAAAGTTGGGAGGTATTTATCATATGACTGGCTCATAGATTTCAGTCTAGGCGCATGGACGTAAAACAACCGACTTTGATAAATTACCCTCAAAGTATATTAGAAAGTTGCAAATGTTTTGATTATGCTATTATATGACTTTATTTATGAACAGCCCTTTAGTCAGAAGCTTGCCTGCCACTTACAATGCTGTTCCAACAGCTCTCCCAAGGAAGTTTAATCAAACCTAATGGCTCCAGTCATGTAAATACAATTATATAATTCAATTCAGTCATGCAAATGCAATTATCTAATGCAATTCAGTCCTCCAAATGTTCTTACCTGGCTTTGTGTACATGTCGATAGTGATGATGTCATGTCAACACTATCTGACTGCTGAAGCCAATCACTGGCCTCAAGGGTGCTGAAGAGCAGAGATAGCAGTCACACCAGGTCTAATTACTGGTCTCAATAGTGCAGAGGAGAAGAGACAGCAGTCACACCAGTTCCAATCACTGGTCTCAACAGTACAGAGGAGCAGAGCTAGAAGTCAAGTCAGGGTCTTGGTGTCTAAGGGGACCAAAGGACCTCCTGCAACATAAGTAGATAGCATTAATTTTGGCATGTGATGTTTTGGAGGGCCCTATAACATTTTACATTGAGTTCTAGGGGCTTCTACCAGCATCACTCTTGCATATGTTCAAACAATTGTTACAGAGCTGAGAGGCGAGACTATGAGAATGTACACTAATGGAATTTTTCTGAACTATTTTGGGGGCCTGAAAAGTTTCTCAGGATTCCTGAGAGTCCCACTCAGAGTAACATATGGTCTCATATGGTAATCTTTATAGCACTGAAACAAATAGATCTAAATACCACAGTGCAGCACAATATACCACCACATCGGATCTAAATACCACAGTGTAGTACAATATACCCCCTCAGCAGATCTAAATACCACAGTGTAGCACATTATACTACCTCAGCAGAACCAAATACCACAGTGCAGCACAACATATCACCCCAGCAGAAGCAAATACCACAGTGCAGCACAATATACAGCCCCAGCAGAACCAAATACCACAGTGCAGCACAATATACCACCCCAGCAGATCTAAATACCACAGTGTAGCACATTATACCACCTCAGCAGATCTAAATACCACAGTGTAGCACATTATACCACCCCAGCAGAACCAAATCCCACAGTGCAGCACAATATATCACCCCAGCAGAACCAAATACCACAGTGCAGCACATTATACAGCCCCAGCAGAACCAAATACCACAGTGCAGCACAATATACCACCCCAGCAGAACCAAATACCACAGTGCAGCAGAATATATCACCCCAGCAGAACCGAATACCACAGTGCAGCAGAATATATCACCCCAGCAGAACCGCATACCACAGTGCAGCACAATATACTGCCCCGGCAGAACCAAATACCACAGTGCAGCACAATATACCACCCCAGCAGAACCGAATGCCACAGTGTAGCACAATATATCATCCCAGCAAAACCAAATACCAAAGGGCAGCACAATATATGACCATAGCAGGTCCGAATACCTCAGTGCAGCACAAAATAGTACCCCAGCGATCAGGGGCGTACATAGAAATCATTGGGCCCCATAGCAAGAATCTGAATGGGGCCCCTAACCCCGCCCACTACCCCGGCCCATCCCACATGCTGCCCTGGCTCCTCCCATGCCACATCCCCATTTGCCAATAAAGAAATGTATACATGAGCTACTGATTTATTTATTTTTTTAAATTATGGAGACGTTATACTGAATGGGGGCAGCCACAAGGATGGATTATACTGTATATTATACAGCATGGTGTAGGGATTATACTGTATATTATACAGCATGGTGTACAGATTATACTGTATATTATACAGCATGGTGTAGGGATTATACTGTATATTATACAGCATGGTGTATGGATTATACAGCATGGTGTAGGGATTATACTGTATATTATACAGCATGGTGTAGGGATTATACTGTATACTATACAGCATGGTGTAGGGATTATACTGTATACTATACAGCATGTGTAGGGATATACTGTATATTATACAGCATGGTGTAGGGATTATACTGTATATTATACAGCATGGTGTAGGGATTATACTGTATATTATACAGCATGGTGTAGGGATTATACTGTATATTATACAGCATGGTGTAGGGATTATACTGTATACTATACAGCATGGTGTAGGGATTATACTGTATATTATACAGCATGGTGTAGGGATTATACTGTATATTATACAGCATGGTGTAGGGATTATACTGTATATTATACAGCATGGTGTAGGGATTATACTGTATATTATACAGCATGGTGTAGGGATTATACTGTATACTATACAGCATGGTGTAGGGATTATACTGTATATTATACAGCATGGTGTAGGGATTATACTGTATATTATACAGCATGGTGTAGGGATTATACTGTATATTATACAGCATGGTGTAGGGATTATACTGTATACTATACAGCATGGTGTAGGGATTATACTGTATACTATACAGCATGGTGTAGGGATTATACTGTATACTATACAGCATGGTGTAGGGATTATACTGTATACTATACAGCATGGTGTAGGGATTATACTGTATACTATACAGCATGGTGTAGAGATTATACTGTATACTATACAGCATGGTGTAGGGATTATACTGTATACTATACAGCATGGTGTAGGGATTATACTGTATACTATACAGCATGGTGTAGGGGTTATACTGTATACTATACAGCATGGTGTAGGGATTATACTGTATACTATACAGCATGGTGTAGGGATTATACTGTATACTATACACACATACATGTACACACACATACATACATACATACACATACATACATACATACACATACACACACATACCTACACATGAAACACATAAATACTTACAGTTACTTGTCCCTTGTACCGCGGACTCCACTCTGGAGGGGCTGGGCCTTGATCTTCTTTCCCCTCTTTGCCGCGCTGCACAAGTCCTCCTCGTCCAGTAGCAGCGCGGCATTAGGGCGGAGGCGGGGCCAGCTGGAGCCCACAGGAACTTTCAGGCGGTCCTGCGGTGAGCGGAAGTGAGCAGGCCAGGAGAGGCCCGGAGCACAGGCAGGGCAGGACGCATCTTAATGATGCAAGTAGGGGGCGGGGCCTCCCGTGCGCTCCGGGCCCCTCCTGTGCCGGGGCCCCATAGCAGTGGCGTGGTCTGCCTCTATGGGCGGTACGCCACTGCCAGCGATGTAATTGAATTCAGGAGAGGGACCTATGGCCGCTGGCTGGGTGTGTAAGCAGGAGTGGGATTCAAATTTTTAATAACAGGTTCTCTACTCAACGGCGAACACGCAGCATCACAACATCTACAGCTTCCCTGCCGCCGCCAAAGCACCGGATTGGGACTCAGCCAGTAACATGGTTCTCCGAACCAGTTGTAATTTTAACAACCGGATCTGCAGAACTGGAGGGAACTGGCTGAATCCCATGCCTGTATAGTACAGTAACTGCCGATTTCAGTGTTAATTAATGCTGGTAGCACCAGATCGTTATGCACCTTGCCAGTTGCCATAATGAGGGCTTTGGTGGTGCTCCAGGGCACTGACCCACCTGGAAACATCCTGGTCGGGGTCTATAGCCAGTCCTCTCACCCAAAACGCTCTTAAATCTATTATTATACATTCTTCTTCTTTCATCCTCTGATTACCCTGCAGACATACATCGAGATCTGCCAATCTGACAGGTGAAAAATATAGGCCCGCTAATTGTAAAATCTATTAAGTACTCCAAGACTTAAAAGGAACTTCTCACCAAACATTTACCGTACAGCGATTTCTATTAAAATAAAAAGCTCCACTTTGGAAGTGAGCGGAAAAAAAAAAAAAAAAAAAAAGAGGAAGAAAAACATTGTCACTTTAATTGCAATAGCATAAATATTTGATATTCAGTAAATTAGATCTCTAGCTAGGAAAACATCCTTGCAAATGGATTTTTACCTGTAGCACACTGCCATTAGGAGGAGAAAGTCAGCACAGCCCTGGGCCCTGTAATTAACTCCAACCATGCAGAACTAAACATTTTTGACAGTTTCCCTGGTCTGGAATTAACTGTCATAGGAAAAAAAGAAAGAAACTGCATTGTCACATCGTGTTTACGTAAAGTCTGTAAAATGCTGTGTATCTGTATTTCTCTTTTGGTTACAGCTAGGTTTCATGCCCCATTATCCTTCCCTTGTTAGGGATCAGACCCATGCCCTTTTAATGATGTGCGCTGTGTCCTCTGTAAAACTGTTATGGGAGGGGGGTGTCTGTCATCATACCCCACCCCCGTACTGGGGCAAGAGGAGATTGTTAACAAATTCAGAGATATATAACATTCAGTCCCTCCTCCTGAAATCTAATAAGCAATAACTGTGTCAGTGACTAGATCCTGCGTCATTAGGAAAATTACCTAGCGATCAATCTCTGGAAATGCCTAGATATCAAGGCAAATTTTACTAAGAGCGTTACTGGATAGAACAACATGTTCATTTCCTCTTGGAAACCAGGTCAGAGCTGAAAGCAAAAAAAAAAAAGGGTTTGATGGTTTTTATAACCAGATGATGCATTCAATTGCGACCCAACCAGAACTGCTGAAAATTAAAAAAATCCTGTGTACAATGAAAAAGACACCCTAGTTATATAAGCGAGCCAAAGTGACCAACAAATAACTTCATAAATGAAATGATAAATGACAGTAAAAACTCGGCGGTAAAAGGAACTGATGGGTTCTGGATAAGCAAATGTTCTGGATTACTAGGTGATTTTATAAATGTAGGAAAAATGGATTTGCGTCTTGGAAAGTTGGAAAAAAAAATGCGACTATCACTTTTATTAAGTTTCCAAATGTATTTGTTTTTCTTTTTTTAGTTTTTTTAGTTTTTTGATTCTAGTGAAATTTGAAGTGGTCCTGACGTTTTCTTTCTGAAACACAGGGGCGTAATTACCATAGCGGCAGACCAGGCGACTGCTATGGGGCCCAGAGCAAGAGGGGGTCCAGTTGGGATCATTCCCTCTTCTACTGGGGGGTGAAAACTTGGTCAGGACTCTACCCTCTAAAGGAATAGCTTTTAGCAAATTAGGTAGTGGAAAAAGGTTCACTGAAAAGGGTTTAGGCAGAAATCCTTCTGTCCTGTGTGGGGGGCCTGGTTTGATCCTTGCTATGGGGCCCTTACTTCTCTATGTACGCCACTGCTGAAACAAATACCGGATTATTAGAATTATGAATATGCAAAAAATGTTTAAAAAATTTTATATAGTCCGCATTGAAGTAGTGTTGAGCAAAGCGAAGTCCACTTTTGAATTTCTGGGGAAATTCAATTTGCCATGAAGCTGAATTTCCATGTGCTTCGTGGTAGCGAACTGATTTGCCCTGAATAGCGGTAAAAAAAAAAATAAAAAAAATCATACTTACCTCACACATTTACTCATGACAGGCTGGCCATACATGGTGACATATGACGTCACCATGTCGGCTGACGTGATGACATCATCATGGGCTGCATGAGATTTCGAGATAGATCTTCAATCAAGATGGTGGCCACCACCTGTTCACGAGCAAATGGATGAGGTAAGTATGATTTAATTATTTTTTTTAAATTTTTACACTATGTTATTACTGTCAGATGCCGCGAGCAGCTAGGAACGCAGCATCTGAGGGGTACAAAACCACCAACTACTTACAGAAGAAATCTGCTTCATGACAAAGGAATTTTCCACAAGGCAAATATTTTTTAAAAATTCAGCGAAGCAGCCAAATTGAATTTTTTAATACTTCGCTCATCTCTCTTTCATGACGCCAATCCCCAGGGTTCCCGATTGATCCCTGTTTTGATAGCAACTAGAAATGAGCCAACCGATTCTAAAATACAGAAATTCAACACAAATTTTTCAAAAAAGTTCCGATTCTAACGAACCTGAATTTTGTGATCTGATTCATGAGAAATTGAGAAGTTGAATTTATTTAGCCCTGAATTGAACTGATCGGCCGATTTGGCCAAATTAGAGCCGAATCGAATTTTAAGAAATTTGCTTGTCTCTAATGCAATGTGATGTCATATTGCACCGTGTAGCCGCTGTCACCACAGAAGTGATTTCAATGTGGATGACAGTGACTGCAGCGTTCATGTGGCATAGGATGGCATCTCCTTGTGCTGTTTGGCATATTTAAAACTATAACATATTTAAAATCGTAGAAATTATTTTACAGTTTCATTCAGTCAGGGCTGAAAGGTTCTGGAGCTTGAACTGAAGCACCTAGGGCTCTGTTCACATCTGCGGAAACTGTGACACAGTCCCACATCCATCACACGGCAGACATTAATGGCACCTGACAGACCCTACTGATTTATAATGGAGTCCATCATGGCATGCGGAATTGTTATTTTCAATGGATCATAGATGAACTCATCTTAAAGGGGTTGTCCTGCATGGGCAGCCAGATTTCAGTATACCTTTAAGGACATATGTTCATCATATAGAGGAATCTCCTTATGTCATGAAGTGAGCTGCCTAGAATGCGTGCTCCAGACTCTGAAGAATTAGATCAGGGATCAGCAACCTATGGCACTCCAGCCCTTCTGAAACCACAACTCCCAGAATCCTCCTTTCACTTCCATGGGAGTTAGAAGCAGGGGTGCACGTAGCCTTTCTGCTGCCTCAGGCAAAAACAGAAATGGCGCCCCCCCGCCCCCATACCAATTTCTTAACCTAACCCCTTTGCCACAATGAAAGCACTCATTGCCCATGGCCCTTCCACTGCCCCCCTCTTGGCCCTACCTGGTTCTGCCTGAGGCGATCAGCTCACCTGGCCGCATTGATGGTGCACCCCTGGTTACAAGAGCAGCTAAACAAGTGTGCATGCTGGAAGTTGTAGTTTCACAGCAGCTGGAGTGCCAAAAGTTGCAGACTCCTGTATTAGATGACACCATATGTTACGTAGGGCATTGCTCCTGCGTTGCAGCTGATTTACGTGGATTAAAGTGGTTGCTTCTTAACGAAGGGTGGCATCCATATTCTGTCAGTGATTTTCATGGACCATGAGTAGAAGATTCTCTAATTTTCAGCCTAGCACTGCACATGGAATATGGTTGACACATGGAGGACATACAAACGGACAGAAGGACCAAACACTGAGCCTTCATGGGCATCTTCATAGATGAACCACTGACCATGGTTATCATCACACATATGTGAAAGAGTCCTAACTTGACAACATTGCCCTTGTCAAGGAGGTCAATCAGTGCTGTCACTTTAAAACTATGACAAGGAGAACATTAGCACCCAGTTGTCAGTTTATTACAGCATTTCCAGAAGGACCATCAGAAGAATAGCTCATGGCAGAATTACTTGCTCCAGAAATGTTATTTCATAGGGGATATGTATTCACTAACATAGCCAGGTCAGGAGAGGTCATGAATAGTGCCATCAACAGGCAAAAGAAGAAGCATTCAGGCCAAGTGCTACGTCACAGTTTTACACATGTTCTTGCCCAATGGGGGGAGGAGGGCACATTTAAGGAGCAACCCACGGTATACATCACAGTGAGCACAGGGTTTTCGCTAAAGTGTTAGAACTTTGTAAATGTTAAAAGTCATCGCTCCTCTTTTTTCAGCCATGCGGAATAATGGGAAGAAGTGCTGCTCTAAGAGGAGAGCTTTGTGTCTGTACAAACATCAGATAGATCTGAGTGCCAAGCTAGTGACCCACATGGAGAATGCTTTTCATCCCCTGCCTCATTCCTGAATATAAAAGCATGTACGATATTAGCAGCCCTCCACCGCTCCCCGCTATACAGCAGATTGCCGGTTGCCAGGGAGCTGTAACGTGTGCTTCTGCGCTATCTGCTGCACCATCTTATTTCTCTTAATTGGCAAATAACAAGGCCTGCCAATAATTCATTAAAAGTATTTGGACGGAGGTTGTGCACAAAATCCCTAAAGTTAGAAACTTTTACATGCTGTTAAAGGGGGGCTTTTGTATAATGAAAAGCTGTAGAATTTTCCATCTATCTATCTATCTATCTATCTATCTATCTATCTATCTATCTATCTTTCCTTCTATCCACCTCATATCTCTCTATCTACCCATCCATCTATCTCTTCACCTATCCATCTCATATCTATCTATCTATCTATCTATCTATCTATCTATCTATCTATCTACTTGCAATCATTTGATAGAAACTAGGTCATGGTTTGTTACATTTCTGTTAACTATACTGTAACTGCAATCAGTCATGTTCCTATCTGTCCATCATCAAGGGTGCACCACCAATGAGATCAGGTGAGGCAATCACCTCAGGCAGCACCAGGTAGGGGCAAGAGGGGGACAGCGGACGGGCCATGGGCGGTGAGTGCTTTCATTGTGGCAAAGGGGTTAGGTTAAGAAATTGGCATGGGGGGGGGGGCATTTTAGTTTTCGCCTCAGGCAGCAGAAAGCCTAGGTGCACCCCTGTCCATCATATCATCTACTGTAGGCAGAATATCCATTGGAAGTAAGTAGTGGAGGGTTCAACTGAATGACATCAAGCAGAGATCATGGAAACAATGAGGACTTTATATAGAAAGTGTATTGCAAACTATATAACTTTTTATTATTATACTGTAAATGAGCTGGAGCAAGGATTGTCAAATTTGTCGAGCCGCATATGCCCACCCCCTCCTGCCCACCATTGCCCACCTACTTTTTAATTAGAAAAGTGGCAAGCATGACACAAACGGTGGAACAGCACAAGTTTTGCGCAATAGAGGACACATGTCAAAATGTATCACTTTCCTATGCTAGAAAACTAGTCTAAAACATTGATAGCTTCTACCCATTATGTTTCTTATGTCACTCGTACATATTGGTAAATAATAATCCTGGCATATTGCCCCATAATCCATATCGAGGGGCACCAGAAAATGTTTCAAGTGCCCTATAACCTGCTCCAATTCCACCATAATTTATAAATGCACTATACTATACGCAAATTGCCCTACAATCTGTACTGAGTGACACCAGAAAATGTTTCAATTGCTTTATAATTTGTACCAATTCAACCATAATATACACCAGTTAGCCAAATAATCTGTGCCAATTGCACCATAATCAGGACTAGAGATGAGCAAAGTATTGAAAAATTCGATTTGCCGGCTTCGCTGAATTTTACAAAGATAAATCCGCTTCTTGACAAATGACTTAGTCACTAAGCGTAAGCAGTGGTGCAATGAAAGGGAACAGCGATTACACCTCAACCATTTGCTTTCGTTGGCCCGGCCGATGCCATCATGAAGATCTGGCTCGAAATCTCGTGCGGCTCGTGATGACGTTATCGATATCTTCAAGCAAGATGGCGGCGGATGGCCTGTTGCGAGCGAATAGATGAGGTAAGTATGATTATTTTTTGTTTTTTACACTATTTCAGGTAAAATCAATTTGCTACCACAAGAAAATTCGGCTTCGCGATTAATCGGATTTATCCCGAAATTCGGATCAAACAAAGTTCACTTAGTGGACTATAGGTTGCTCAACACTAATCATGCCAAATTCTACCATAATCTGGTTTACAACAGTGAATTATGAGCTAATCTGTGCTCTGACGGGATTTTCCAGACCATACAGTGGGGCCTATTGAGATTCTTGGACTGGATTCCTTCTTCTCACTGAGCTCAGCTCTCTGAAGATGAATATCCTCACCCTCTTCACATCAATTAATTCATGGCTTCCCTCTCCAAGAATAAATACTAATTTTTCAAGAAAGCATAACTATAATTGTTTGTGAAACAACTCGCCTTTAAATATTTATATGCAGTTTGACATGTTGAATTTTCCTGTATTACATGATGTAATTACAAGGCATAAATCTTGCCAGCAGCAATTATTGCCAGTTATATCACTTGGTCCATCTGTCGGTTGGTGTGCACTCATTAAGAAGGCCGATCCCAATCACATGGCATCATTCAGGTTTTTTTTCAGGAAAAGTGAAAAAAACATGCGTTGATATGAATTCATCTACAAGTATAAGCTGTGAACTTTAAATCTTTTATCCTGTGTCAATATTTGTTTTGGTATTTTTTTCCAAATTTTTTTATTTTTATTTGTAGAGAATATAGTACATTTTTCACGTTTTGTTCTAAGACTATTTTAAGATATTTGTTAGTGTGCAGTTTTCTATTTCAGATTCAAAGTGACCCTCTGTGGGGTTATAAGTTATTGGAGGTTCAGATGTTGCAGTTGTACTTGAGCCCTGAAGGCCCCATACATGTTAGTGTATTTTTGGCTAAACCTGCCAAAAAACAGGAGGTTTGGCCGACAGTCTAATGTGTGTGTGTGTGGGGAGCTCCCAAGTCTCCCTCGGCAGGTGATGTTGGAGAAGACAAGGATCATGTAAAGTGAATATTTTTGCCCAGTCCTTTTGCTCTACCAGGAGATAAGTTGCGACCAGTAGTGTCTGGCAGTGGCTTACTCCCCTCTCTTTATTGAATACATATAGACATTCAGCCGAGTCGAATCCAAATGTGTATATGTATGGGGGAGCCGGGAGAGATAGCTGTTTGTTCAGCCAACAGCTGTTGAAAGTGTATGGCCACCCTAATGTTTCATGTACAGGAGCATCTCAATTTTTAGCATCAAAAAGTTAATTTATTTCAGTAACTTAATTCAAAAAATTTAATTCATATATTCTATAGATTCATTACACACAGAGTGATCTATTTCAAGCGTTTATTTCTTTTAATGTTGATGATTGGGGCTTACAGTGGGGGGAAAAAGTATTTAGTCAGCCACCAATTGTGCAAGTTCTCCCCCTTAAAAAGATGAGAGAGGCCTGTAATTGACATCATAGGTAGACCTCAATTATGAGAGACAAAATGAGAAAACAAATCCAGAAAATCACATTGTCTGATTTTTAAAGAATTTATTTGCAAATTCCCTAAAGCTTGTCAGCAGAGGGAAGCATGAAGTACTCTAAAATTTCATGGTAGACGGCGCTGACTTTGGACTAACACAGTGGACCAACACCAACAGATGAAATGGCTCCTCAAACCATCACTGACTGTAGAAACTTCATACTAAACCTCAATCAACTTGGGTTGTGTGCCTCTCCATTCTTTCTCCAGACTCTGGGATCTTGATTTCCAAATTAAATGCAAAATTTATTTTCATCTGAAAACAGGACTTTGGACCACTGAGCAACAGTCCGGTCCTTTTTCTCTTTAGCCCAAGTAATACGCTTCTAATTATGAGTGGCTTGACACAAAGAATGTGACAGTTGTAGCCCATGTCCTGGATACGTCTACTGTATGTGTGGTGAAGCATTGACTCCACAGTACACTTTTTGTGAATCTTCCCTAGATTCTTGAATGGCCTTTTCTTTGCAATTCTTTCAAGGCTGTGGTTAACCCTGTGTCTTGTGCAAATTTTTCTACCACATATTTTCCTTTCACTCATCTTTCCATTAATATGCTTGGATACAGCACTCTGACAGCCAGCTTCTTTAGCAAAGACCTTTTGTGTGTTACCCTCCTTGTGGAGGATTTCAATGACTGTCTTCTGGACAACTGTCAAGTCAGCAGTCTTCTCCATGATTGTGTAGTGTAGCCTACTGAACCAGACTGTGGTGCAGATGACGATGAACAAAACATCATAGTTCCAGCGGGGTCGGGAGCTGCTTGAAAGAGTTATGGATTGGACAGCCTCTTTAAGGTTTATTCAAGCATCATGGTCATGGTCATCATGGTCAGTTTTGGTGTTTCCAAAACTGCAAGCAAACACCACTGATTGTGTAGTAATTTCACAATAAACTAAATATACTACAAGACTACAGTGTGTAAATATTCCCTCTTCTTATCTGGATAGGTTGGATTAATGACCATCAAGAGGAGTGGGTGGTAAAGGCCCAGGGCCATATGATGGTGGAAACGCAAACACATGTGCCTTATCTGCCCTTCCTATAATTTGACCCCAATATGAGAAATGTTCTAATCTACTAATTAATTCCATATTACAACTTAGTCCCAGTTGGTTCTGCAGACTGGAAAAGTGTACAAGACTTGTGAGGGGAAAGTGTAAAGACTTGCTTTTATATTCACTATTTGAAGATGAGGTGCATCATTCATAGCTAAAGAGGACCA
The DNA here is from genome assembly GCA_900303285.1 of Rhinella marina. Taxonomy (NCBI): domain Eukaryota; kingdom Metazoa; phylum Chordata; class Amphibia; order Anura; family Bufonidae; genus Rhinella; species Rhinella marina. The sequence continues at coordinate 25,240 of ONZH01012493.1, forward strand.
CCACTCCTGACATGCCTGTTTTAATAGTTTCTTGCATTCCCCATGCAATACGTAACAATTCTGGAGCACAGACTCACTCTATCCACTCAGTGCTGCCATGTTCAGACTGTGCAGGTACACACCCCCAACTGGTTACCTCCCCTCTGTACCCTTACTGAAGGATAATAGCAATTGATTTATAACTTCTAGTAGAAATAATAAAGGAATGGCACAACACAGAGCCATGAGAATAGATGTTCCAGAATAGTTGTTACATAGGGGATGCATGAAGCTATTAAATCAGACATGTCAGGAGAGTTGACAGGTCCTCTTTAAAGGGTTTCTACAGTTTTTAAAAACTGATGATCTATCCTCTGGATAGATCATCAGCATCTGATCGGCGGGGGTCCGACACCCGGGGCCCCCGCCGATCAGCTGTTTGAGAAGGCAGCGGCGCTGCAGGAGCGCCACGGCCTTCTCTGTGTTTTCCTCAGGCCCAGTGACATCACGACTACTATTACTGGCCTGGGCGCGGCTAAGCTCCATTCATGTGAACAGAGCTTAGCCCCGCCCAGGCCAGTGATAGTAGTTGTGACGTCACTGGGCCTGAGGAAAACACAGAGAAGGCCGCGGCGCTACTGGAGCGCTGCTGCCTTTTCAAACAGCTGATCGGACCCCCGCCGATCAGATACTGATGATCTATCCAGAGAATAGATCATCAGTTTTAAAAAACTGCAGAACCCCTTTAAGGGAGTATTCTATGTTTTTTCTTTTTTATGTATTTGTTTATATAATAGTAAATCATGCCACTTTCTTATATTAGACAGTTAACCCATATATGCCGTAGAATGGCATAGCCCATGTATCAGTCCTATGTAATGTATCCATAGCCTAACTGAAACATGGCATCAGTTATGTGACTGTCTTCTCATCATATAATCCCTGTCATTCAGTAAGCAGCAGCGTTACAGGACACTGGACACATCAGGGTGATAACTAAATAGGACTAATGTTGGAATAATGTTTTTTATTGTGGTTATTACTAGGGTTGAGCGAAGTTGCTTTGTTTAAAACTTGGTTTGAATGCCGTACGGAGACCAATCGAGGTGAAATTCGTCATTCTATTTTACTACTTGAAAACTATTTTCAAATTGCAATCCGAAGACAGCTTCGGTACCGAGGTACCAGTCAGTACCAAAGCCGACTTCAGATTGCAGTCAATGGAAAGTTGTTCACTGAAGAAATTTCGGACTTAGACTAAACGGAAATTTCTTCACTCAAGAAATTTCGGACAACGGATTTCACCTTGGCGAAGCCCATACATTTGAATGCTGTAGAGAGACCAGTTTACGTACAGCATTCAAATTAAGTTTTGAACTAAGTGAATTTGGATCTATGATCCGAAGCACACTTCATTCAACATTAGTTATTAAAGTAACTATATCACTGTGTGTATTTACATTGCCACCTGTTACTAGGGGATATTGTAAAATGGCTGCCTGTTTCTAGGTGATGTTTTCATGTTGTTAATAAAGTTTAGTGTTAAAACAACAAACACAACACACGCACACGTATCTGTTTCTACACAGACACTGACAGACATTATGAGAAGCTGCTTCAGGTAGTAATAATGTTTTTGCTGTATATGTTCTGCTCCTCAGTACAATAGTTTTCACTTGTTAGATACCTGGGAAGTTAACTGAAAGCCAGGTCGCATGATACTTGTGTGAGTCACATGACGGCTCACATGACTGTTGCCTTGTTTAGTCCTATCCAGATCCCCTATGGATGCATTTTGGAGGACTTAAATGGGCAATACCATTTTTTTTTCTTTAGGGAAAAGCTGCTGTATGGATAACAAATGTCTTTGAGCAAAATTCTAAACAGATGAATATTAGAAACTTTTTCAGCATCCTGTTCTCTAAATAAATATAGTTAATTATTAAAACCAGAATACCTCTTTAATTTCTTCACAACACTTAGTTATAGTTTAGAACTTATTACTTATTAGTTATTACTTATTAGTTATTATTAGTTATTACTTATTAGTTTAGAACACTAATATTTGCTACATGCAAATTCTGACACTTGCTCCTCAGCATCTGCCAACAAACTTTGTAGTGTAGTTGACAGGGTCAAGGATCAACCATCAGGATATTTTTATGGAATTCAGTATGGAATCTCAATAAAAATGGACTTTTGACTTTTGCTTTAGTCATTCTATAGCTTGTTTCACTCTGAAAACAGTTTCCGTTTCTATTTTTCTTTTGTGGCTCCATAAGTTGTTACATAAAACTGTGAGATATATTAACCACAATTCACAGCCAGTACAATGAGTCAAAGTGTTAAAATCAACAGTCGGTCACCAACGATATTCATAAACAGTTCCAAAATAAACTACATTGCAGCAAGATGTAGAAAGAAAATGCTTACAAAACGTGTAGGAGATATTTGATAGGGGACGGATGACACTGGAAGGTATTTAAAAAAAAATACATACCTTGATCAACTGCAGCCAGGAGGTGGAGGTGCTGGATTCCACATCTATTGTCTATATAAAGGATCTTGCAGAATCTTCAAAAGAGAAGTTAGTGCTCTGTTAAAAGTTTCCAGGCTAGCTTATGCTAGTCAAGGACCACTTTCTGTAACTGTAAGGCACACAATCCTAGTTTGTGGCCATGTATCATAATAAATGTATTGGTTCTGATGATCTTATAAATAGTCACTCAAAGGAATTTTTAGGTTTCATAAAATTGATGACCTATCCTCGGGATTGATACTTCGATTACCAAAAGGTTGTGGCTTATTCTCGGCAGACTGAAATAGTGGGCGTCACACCCAAACATATAAAGTTGTCCTCCACAAGTGTACAAAAAATCACTTTTGTCAAAATGAATCAGGCATGGATCCAGGATTTTCACACACCTCCAGTTGAGGCTGATGAATAGATCTGCTATTGTTGACAGTGGCTATTTATTGCAGGTCCCTTAATGCCACTACTGCTGTCTATCTGCCTACCGTCATGTTCTGTGCTGTATAGCTGCTGCCACCACTGCCCCAGGTGCTACTCCACCTACTTCCACTACTATTAGCCCTACCCAGCCACCACTACTACTACTATTATTACCCCAACACAGCTGTGCACTCATCTACTGCCTTGTCTGTTCCATGCTGTGCTTCTGCTGCTGCCACTACTATTGTTGTCACTATTATCTCTACACTATAGATGAGCGATCCAGGGAAAGCTGTCAGCTAGGGAGTATGAACTGACGAGCTGAGGCAGGGTGTGCCTGGTAGTATGTTCTAACTGCAATTACTGCCCTCTAACACAGCAGCTGCTGAAGAACATCAAAAGCACTTACCCACAAGGACATTTATTTTATTTTTTGCCATTTTAACATAAATACATTTGGAGGCGGGGCTGGTGGGATGGGGATAATAATCTCAAAACTGTGTTTTACGATCCAGATGATAGATACCATTTGAAATCTCGGTGAAAATATGACCTACTAGTCTGAAATCCTAGATTGTGCATCTCCACATAGTTGAATCTTTTTTTTGTTTGTGTCTTACAATACACAGGGTAGTGGACGATTATATCTCTGAGTGATAACATGAAATGCTAGTCCAAAATCAATGTCAATGCATCTCCACATAGTTGAAAATTTTTTCTTTTTGGTTAACATTTGCGAAAATAGCATACGTGTGTCATATACATAGGGTAGCGGTCAATTACTTGCATAACTTGAAATAATAGGCCGAAATCCTAGTCAGTGTATCTCCAGGCACTTCAGGTGTTGGTGTGGTGGGGGGAGGGTGGAGGACTGGGGGAAAATAACTGCATAGTAGGTTGATAAGGCTGAGTTCCCACTTCAGTTATTTAGTCAGTTAGTTCTATCAGTTATAGTGAGCCAAAACCAGGTGCAGGTCAAAAACACAAAACAAGAGTAAGCTTCACTACTGGTTTTGGCTCACAATAACTGATCAAATAACCAAATAACTGAAGTGTGAACTTGGCCTAACTTGTGTTTTACACTAGAAAAAGTTTTTTTTCTGAATCTGCATATTTTAACGCCTACAAGACATTAGGAGTTAGGCCTAAATCTGTTAGTGGTACTGATACTAGATTATTTGCAATATCAACTGACAGTAGCAGTGTCTTCAATGTGTAAGTTGAAAGAAAGGGACATTATTTTGCAAACCATTCCATTCTTTGTGTGACTGTGTACATTTAGGGTCATAAATGTCAGGGATACAGAAGGGTTCCAAATGAAAGACCCAGGTCTAGAATGTGGGTAGTAGCAGGACCAGTTATCCAGGCAGTAGTAGTGGTAGTAGTAGTAGTAGTAGGCCACAGTTGTCCCTGCTGGCTTTATAAAGGTGCAACATTATCATTGAAGAGAGAGAGGATGAGATTGTGGATTGGATGGCTCACTCCTCCTCTCTGTTGCAGCAGGATGGCATGGAGATGGCTTCAGAGGGGAAGGAGAGGAAGAATTGGGAGGCCATGGGGAGGAACAGATGTTGGGGTATTGTTTTGGGCAGTTTGAACAGGAAAGCCTTCCTACCTGGGCACTTGTGAGCCATTTTCCAAAGGAGTAAAACTGCTTTTTGTGGAGATTGCATTAACACACAAATTACATACAAGTATGTTAACAATGCTTATCCAGCGTTCTGATGGCCATTCATGTTATATCAGTAAATATACAGTAGCTGACAGACTCCCTTTAAAGGGGAAAGAGAAAGATAGATAAAGAACAAAAATGTAAAAAAACTATTTGAGAAAGTGTAATAAACTCACCTGTCCAGTAGAGATGAGCGAATATATTCGCCGCTTCGTAGATTCCTATTGAATCTTGAAAATTTTCAGCTGCGAAGAGAATCCGAATTTCTTTGGATTCGCTTCGTATTATTCGTATGAAATGTACGAAACATACGCATTCTGTGTGAGGCGGGACAATGATGATACGCCCACGCAAGAGCGGGAAAGTGAAGATACACGCCCCCTCAGAACTGGAAAAAAACAGCCCGGCCTTCCGGGATCTAACTATTTTGCACGTATAGGGAGTGAAGACTCCTCCCTCAGTACTCCACCCTCCTCTGAAGTCTGAACCAGTTTAGACCAGCGCTGACCTCAGAGCAAGAGGCAAGCATCATGGCTAAAAAACAGCTGCGCCCAAATTGGAATGAAATGTATTTTGGGGATGAGTTCCCTGAACCACCGCCCTCTCCAGACATCAGGGTGTCACAACTCTGCCAGAGAAACCCAGATTCAGTGCCTGTGTCTTCTTTACCACCTACTGAGGTTGCTGTTGCTGCGACTCGTGAGGTGGCAGGAGCATCTGCTGTGGCTGGTGCGGCTGGAGCGTCTGCTGTGGCTCGTGCAGCAGAGGCAGCTGGAGCCGCCCAGGAGGAAATCCACCCCTTCCATACACCAGAACCCAATTGTTCCACCATCTGTGACGGCCCATGCACAGATCCTCTGGGACTATAAAACCACACTGTACTCGACCACCCTAGGCCGGGAGATCCTTCATTGGAACGCCGAAAGGGAACTGTGCTTTGGTTTTCCGTTGGGAGAGGGTCTGGCTTCCTGCAGGATGACGAGGATGGAAAGGAATATTTTGTGGGCCATAGGTCGGTGAAATGGCCATACGTGGCCGTACGTGGCCATACCCTCCTTTCAAAGCCTCTGGTGCCTACAACGGAACCAGAAGTGTGGCCGGATGAACCACCAGGTCCAGGACGCTTGCTCTGCCTGCAGTAGTTCCCAGATGGCGTCCTCCGATGCAGGGAAAAGCCACAGCCTAAACCGGAGCCTCTGATTCCTGGACTGCCAGCACCACCACCACCACAGTCCTTACAGCTGTGTCAGCTGACCACTTTATCGTTCACCTTCCAATCCACGGTCATCCACCAATACCAGCTGCCGTGGAAAATGAAGCCAGCAGCAGTCGGGGAAGCTGGGTCTTCTTCCCTGGATACAACCTTTCCGGTACCTCTGCAGCCAGAAGTCCTTACCCCTTCTGTCCCGGCAGGAGGATCCGGAAAAGCGAAAATGGCTGCAGCGCTCGCCAGCGTCACCACCACCCGGTCCCGGTCAAGTCCAACTTCAGGAAGAAGAGAGCACTGGAGTTGACCACCGCAGCAAGCATGGCCTACAAGAGGCAGGAGCGTCCTCTGATGAGCTTCATCAGCAGCTCGAGTGAGGTGGACTTCAGGTCCCTCATCTGAGGAACCCAACTACTGGCAGTGTCAAGGACACTGCAGGAGGACCTATGGGAGCCACACCATGGACTGCACCTGACGGGTGAGATGCTAGTTGGCAATTGTTTTTGTTTAGTTTGTGTTGTCCCCGTTTGACTCTCACCCAGATGGGCATGGCTGTCAGGACTCCCCCCATTCTGCAGAAAATTCCCTGTTGCGCCGAAGTGCGCCTATTTTCCTTTTTCCCCCCTTCTCAGGTTATTTGGGATCCCCCTTTGCAAAAAGGGTTCTCTATGTGCTGCTTTTTTCTAACATGTAATGTATTGCCCCCGTTTGACTCTCACCCAGCTGGAGTGGACATGGCTCTCAGGACTCCCCCCATTCTGCAGAAAAGTCCTAGTTGCGCCTAAGCGCGGCTATTTTCCTTTTTACCCCCTTCTCAGGTTATTTGGGAGCCCCCTTTGCAAAAAGGGTTCTCTATTTGCTGCTATTCTCTATTATCCATGTGGATCACACATTACCTGTTTGGATTACAATTTTACCTCATGTGGATTACAATTGAATTTTGGAATATGTGTTCCAGACAGACAGTGTTTTATCATTGCCAACTAGGAGCCATAAGGAGAGACTCAAACATATATCTGAGCCTTTTATGCTTTCAAATGTGAAATTGATTGCACTAAAATGTTTGCATACTTATGTCTTACTGTATTATAGCTACACTGTTTTTAATGGTTCAGCACTTTAGCCCATTGGGTGTATTCTTTTTCTGATACTGCAATGTGTCCTATTATGCACTTATTGTACGGCGTTTTTAGTAAATTATTCACTTATTGATAGCTAGCAGCAGTGAGCAACTTATTTTTCTAGTTCATATGGACTACCTCTAAAGACTGTACGCCGCAGCCTAGCCTCGAGCGTATGACGCATTCGCGCATCAATAGTACGCTAAGGATTCGTACGTACTTTTGTACACTAATGCTTACATATTGCATACTTTTAACTACGCTGACTGTACATACGTAATTTGGGCAGGAATGTTCGCAAAACTTTTCTTTTTTTTTTAAAGATTTGACGAATAAGTTCGTTTAAATACTAATCTTGTCAGAAATTTGGCGAATATTCGGCGAAGCAAATTTTTAATGATTCGCTCATCTCTACTGTCCAGGGCTCCAGTGGCGTGATCCTCAGCTCTGGCACACACATGCAGGAAGAGATGTGCTGCTGAGCTACGCTTGCCAGTGACATGGCCATGTCCTTAGTTACAGAGCGTAATGCTTTGCTTTCTCCCCACAGCATGCATACACTGGGGGAGATAAGCAATGGGCTGAATGACAACCCATCCGCTCAATTACCTGTTCTGCTTCTAGGCAGACCACTGTCTGTCTCAAGTTTTGGTACTGCACACTCTGTCCAGTTCTGATCCATTTCGTAAGACTCTGCTTTGTGTTGTCTGTATTGTGTGACTTGGTTGTCCTGCACTTATACTAGTGTAGGGACTGTCTTCCAGTTGTGGTTCTGCCATTTTGGGCTTACACTGCAAGTAGTTAGGGGAAGCGGGCTCGGCTCTAGCTCAGGGACTCACTGTCCTCGTCTGTTCCTATCTACAGTGGTGACAGAAAGACAATAAAGAAAAATAAGAGACCTCTGAGTGTTTTAATTTAGGTAGAATCAATTTTTGGACACAAATTTCTAATTCCTTTATCTTTAAGCCATTTCTTGTTTCTCCTTGGAAGCCAGACTGCAGTTTAGGGAGCTTGTGTCCCTTTGCTAATTAATGATCTATTGAAAAGAACAGGCCAATTGCCTTGAAACAGGAGCTAACACAATAACCTGTTAACGGTTTGCCCCTATCCTGGCCCTGTCCTTCCAATATGTTTTCTACAAGTATTGCCTGGGATTCATCAGGGAAGCTCAACAACAACACCCAGGTTACCAAGTACAAAGCAGATACACAGGGAAGCAATTGGCCTTAAATGGCATGAAAATATTATCCAAACAGGTCCAGGAATATGAACAGAACAATTTCCGACTATATCTTTTTAGCAAGACAAAATATTATCATACAGTAGATGAAGATGTGGAGTCACTGTGGGTAGAAATAAATGGAGCCAAAAACAATAATAAATTATGTTATTATGTTATTATTATAAACCACCTAATATATCAGAGGCCACAGAAAATCGACTTCTAAATGAAATAGACGAGGCGGCAAATCAGAATGAGGTCGTTATTATGGGGGACTTCAACTACCCAGATATAGACTGGGAAACTGAAACCTGTATATCTCATAAAGGAAACAGGGTCTTGGCAATAACCAAAGACAATTACCTTTCCCAACTGGTTCAGGACCCGACTAGAGGGATGGCCATACTGGACTTAGTATTAACCAATAGACCTGACAGAACAACAGATGTGCAGGTTGGGTGACACCTGGGTAACAGTGACCATAAAATAATAACCTTTAAATTGTCATTAAAAAAAGCATTTCTTCAGGGAGGAACAAAAATACCAAACTTCAAAAATGCAAAATTTAGCCATCTAAGAGAGGCCATAGGTCTAACTAACTGGGACAAAATCCTCGAAAATAAAAATACAGCCACAAAATGGGATATTTTTAAAAGCATCCTAATATCTAATTGTGAGAGGTACATACCGTATAGGAATAAAATGATAAGAAACAAGAAAAAACCAATGTGGATAAATAGAACTGTAAAAAAAGCAATAAATGACAAAAAGAAAGCATTTAAATCACTAAAACAGGAGGGGAGCGAGGAAGCATTGAAAAACTATAAGGAAAAAAATAGAATTTGTAAAAGACAAATAAAAGCAGCTAAACTAGAGACTGAAAGACTAATTGCTAAAGAGAGTAAAACTAACCCTAAAATGTTCTTCAATTATATAAATACTAAAAAGTATAAATCTGAAGGTGTCGGCCCCTTACAGAGTAATGAGGGGGGAGTAGCAGAGAGCGATGAGGAGAAAGCAAAACTCTTAAATATTTTTTTCTCCACTGTATTCACTGAGGAAAATAAACTGTCAGATGAAATGCAGAATATAAAAGTGAATTCCCCTTTAAAAGTGTCCTGTCTGACCCAGGAAGAAGTACTGGGGCGTCTTAAAAAGATTAAAATAGACAAATCGCCAGGACCCGATGGCATACACCCACGTATCCTAAGAGAATTAAGTAATGTCATTGCCAGACCCTTATACTTAATATTTAAGGACTCTATACTGACAGGGAGTGTTCCACAGGATTGGCACATAGCAAATGTGGTGCCAATATTCAAAAAGGGTCCAAAAACAGAGCCCGGAAACTATAGGCCGGTAAGTTTAACATCTGTCGTGGGTAAACTGTTTGAGGGTTTTCTCAGAGATGCTATCTTGGAGTACCTCAATGAAAATAAGCAAATAACTCCATATCAGCATGGCTTCATGAGGGATCGGTCGTGTCAAACCAATTTAATCAGTTTCTATGAGGAGGTAAGTTCTAGACTGGACTGCGGCGACTCAATGGATGTCGTATATCTGGACTTCTCCAAAGCATTTGACACGGTACCACATAAAAGGTTAGTATATAAAATGAGAATGCTTGGCCTTGGAGAAAATGTCTGTATGTGGGTAAGTAAATGGCTCAGTGATAGAAAACAGAGGGTGGTTATTAATGGTACATACTCAGATTGGGTCACTGTAACTAGTGGGGTACCACAGGGGTCAGTATTGGGCCCTATTCTCTTCAATATATTTATTAATGATCTTGTAGAAGGCTTGCACAGTAAAATATCAATTTTTGCAGATGACACTAAACTGTGTAAAGTAATTAACACAGAAGAGGACAGTACACTGCTACAGATGGATCTGGATAGACTGGAGGCTTGGGCAGAGAAGTGGCAGATGAGGTTTAACACTGACAAATGTAAGGTTATGCATATGGGAAGGAATAATGCAAGTCACCAGTACATACTAAATGGTAAAACATTGGGTAACTCTGACATGGAAAAGGACCTAGGAATTTTAGTGAACAGCAAACTAAGCTGCAGAAACCAGTGTCAGACAGCTGCTGCCAAGGCCAATAAGATAATGGGTTGCATCAAAAGGGGCATAGATGCCCGTGATGAGAACATAGTCCTGCCACTTTACAAATCACTAGTCAGACCGCACATGGAGTACTGTGTACAGTCCTGGGCTCCTGTGAACAAGGCAGACATAGCAGAGCTGGAGAGGGTTCAGAGGAGGGCAACTAAAGTCATAGCTGGAATGGGTGGACTACAGTACCCAGAAAGATTATCAAAATTAGGGTTATTCACTTTAGAAAAAAAACGACTGAGGGGAGATCTAATAACTATGTATAAATATATCAGGGGTCAGTACAGAGATCTCTCCCATGATCTCTTTATCCCAAGGACAGTGACCATGACGAAGGGACATCCTTTGCGCCTGGAGGAAAGAAGGTTTGTTCACAAAAATAGAAGAGGATTCTTTACGGTAAGAGCAGTGAGACTATGGAACTCTCTGCCTGAGGAGGTGGTGATGGTAAGTTCACTAAAAGAGTTCAAGAGGGGCCTGGATGTATTTCTGGAGGGTAATAATATTACAGGTTATAGTTACTAGATATGGGTTGTTGTTGATCCAGGGAGTAATTCTGATTGCCTGATTGGAGTCGGGAAGGAATTTTTTCCCCTAAAGTGAGGAAAATTGGCTTCTACCACACAGGGTTTTTTTGCCTTCCTCTGGATCAACTTGTAGGAAAACAGGTCGAACTGGATGGACAGATGTCTTTTTTTCGGCCTTATAAACTATGTTACTATGTTACTATGTTACTATGCATCCACCACTAGTAGAAGCTTAGGAGCTTATGTTTGCAATAAACTGTCAAGCTCCCCCTACTGGTAACGGAAAGCAGTCAATATTATACTATTTAGCTTAATGAATTAGAAAATAACATAATGTGGAAATATGAATATTCACCTACAATCTAAAATACATATTGAACTATATACTGTATGCATCTATGTAATCCAAAAAGGATATATTGCATCACTTCAAAGGAAATAAACGTTCTTTGGGGCCAAATTCTGATAAAATCCAAACCCAGAAACATAGATGATTGATAGATAGATAGATAGATAGATAGATAGATAGATAGATAGATAGATAGATAGATAGATATACTATTGCCTTTAAATACCCTGACTTCTGATTAAAGTTGAAATTCCCATTAATCCGAATGAGTTATTACATAACCTTTCAATGTTCATAGGTTTCACCTATTGTAAAAACAAATCACCAGCTGTGAGAAATGCCAACATAGTGGACATTTTTGGAATGGTGTTTGAGAAAATCTGATGAAACACAATTGTAAATACTATAACCTCAGACACCGTTTTGGAAGGTTAGTGGAAACCTTGTGGGCTGAAGCAGACGTGACATTACTGATCACAAAACTAAACATAAGCCACAAAAATAGGACAAATAGTCCCTTTTGAACTTGGTTCTAGAAAGGTGGTTTATGAACCTTGGTTTTGCTTTAATAACAAATGAAATATAGATAAAAGACAGTAATATATCATAAATATAAATAAAAGACAGAAAGTATATTACTAGATCAGCAGTGTAATGTGCTGTATTGTATCATGTGTAGGATTTTCCCTTCTTCTTATATGCTTTAAAGGTTTAAGAAACTTTACTAAATGAATAAAATGCAAAGTCATACACCCCATTAACATACAACCCTCGCAGATACTTATATATAAAAATACTTTACTGATAACATAGAGGTGACAAAGCAATGGACATGGACAAGAAGATTCAAATACAAGACATAGAGGAGACCGCATACAGTGGCCTCCTTTTCTGTCTTCCCTGGATACTAAACAAATGAGGCCAGTAATGGGTATGTATATACAATATATTGAGATCCCAACATATACTGTCTACTGGATCTACACTTCTAACCAACTCATATCCAGTACCTGACCATTAGTACATGTACATATAGAGACTCATGCATAGGTAGCATATATAATCTACAAATGCATCCATAAACATGTGCAAGCCACAGGATCCACAGACCCACTTGTAAACGGCATACAACTGTAGACCACAAATATCTACCGTGTTTATCCCAAAATAAGACAGGGTCTTTTTTTTCCCCCCGAAAAAAGGGCCAGGGCTTATTTTCGGGGTAGGGCTTATTTGATGGTGTAGTGTCAGTGGGTGTTACTGGCACTATCTCTCTCACATTCTGAGGCAATTGCACTGTGTCCTATCTCTCTGCCTCCTCTCTGCACTTGGGAGGCGGACTCAGGAGGTAGGATTTTCGAGCCCCTCTGGCAGTGGCACCGTGCTCTCTCTATGGTATCTCCTCTCGGGAGGCAAGACACGAGAAGCAGTAGACGCGTCTCATGATTGGGTGAATGGATTCTGCCGTGCCTGCTACCGTCCTGGGCACAGTGTAAGGCTACAGTATTCCTATTCAACTTGACCGTGACATCAGTGATGTCATGTGACATAACCTAGCACTGGAAGCGCTCACTGTATCTAGGGCTTATATTTGGAGTAGGGCTTATATTTGAATCTAATTTTCTAGATAGGGCTTATTTTTGGAGAAACATATGTACGTATATAGAGTCTACCAAGAAATTATACTTATATACATGCACAGAAAGCACACGTATAATATAACTTATCTTGCTCCTGATGTAAATGCTGTTTGTCTAGGGTTGGCAGGGAAAAAGAGTGAGAGTCGCCAAGCTTCATATAGCTTATACCTACATGTGTCTCAGTCCCGACAATAACCTTCTACCCTATGACCACCCAAATATCTTCCCATCTGTTGACCAAGAGGATGTTGCCCAACTACTTTTTCCCCAAGTTTACAATGTGCCCTTCCTGTCTTTGATATGCTAACAATGAACAGAATATCAAATGGCTTCCAGGCATACTGATGGGTGAATATCACTTAATAATACAGTGGTCCCTCAAGATACAATATTAATTGGTTCCAGGACGACCATAGTATGTTGAAACCATTGTAAGTTGAGTAATCGGTTCCAAAGTCCCAAAATGTCATCCAAGACAAGAGAAAATGCAGATTTAAGAAAAATAAGCAGATAACTAAGACAGATACTACAAGTCCTTACATATAACAGTCAGAAATAGCTGCTAGCTAGCATCTAATCGAGCTATTTTACTAGAGAAATGGCCTTGATTGGTTGGGTCTGAGACATTGTATGTTGAGTCTAGTTTTAATTTACAATGGGTCAGAAAAGACCATTGTATGTTGAAAATATTGTATCCTGATGCCATTGTATCTTGAGGGATCACTGTAATATATACAATATCCAATTATTAGGTATATTTGTGTGGTCTTCTGATTGAGGGTCTGGCTGGGAACCATATTTTCCAGTTACATGCATGATGTTCAACTGACAGTTCCTGACAAGTGAAACAGCAAGAAAGGGGATACAGGAAAATGGCTGCTGCTGCAAGATAGAGTGGCAGCAATGGATGCAGAAATTACTATATCATCAGTTCAAGCTAATCACTCTACAGTCATAGACAGAAGGTGGTCACAGAGAGATAGGATAAGCCCTTTGATATTAGAGAATGATTGTGTTGATTAGTAATGAAGCATTAATAAGCCCCAAGGTGTCTGTTAAAGTTGAGGATTGATAGAAAATATCCCCTTCTACAAGAATAAATGAATGGTCCAGGAAAAGCCACCACTGTAGCCAGCTCTTCTTCTCATACAGGTTGCATCTTTTGACACACCATGCCTCTGTGTACAACTACTAAGCATTCAAACCTTTATAGTGCATGTGTCAAGATTTCTTGTGAGTGAGTAACGTAGTTTCCTGCTGGGAATCACATTACCAACCTTGTGAGGTATATATGCAGGGTTTAGGTGTTTTACCCTGTCTTTGACAGCAACTGTCAAAGGCATTACTGAGGGTATACTACAAGCAACAGGTGTCTTTGTGTTGTTTCATGTTTACTGAGTTACTAACTTTGGGCAGTTGCATAGAAGCTGCCTTGTGTCAGAATCTGGGTTTGGTTATTACTTAGCTTGGCCTGTTTGATTAGGGTAGAGTTGCTGATTGCTGAGCCTTTATTTATCAAGGCTTTACTCCATTCTTATTGTTGGGTATACAGTTTATAGATATGTTGTACTTTGTTCTGTGTTCTGGAAATCTTACATTTTACAATTGTATCTTGTTCTAGTCTAGTATGTCTTGTGTGCATTCTTGGAACTGTAGTTCCACAGTCTTCTTGGTGTGTTTGAGATTTGATCCTTACAGGCATCTTTATCAAGAAGTGTGACATCACACAGAAGCTTCTCATTGGCAACGGCAAGGAGAGTTTACCCACGTGCATGCCAGCTTCTGGCCGGGGCAGCGCGCACACAGTGGAAGTACTCAGAAGAGGGGACGCTATTACATCGCGCTCCAGGACTCTCTGCATACAGGATCGCCTACCTAACTGGAACCTCGATAAAGACAGGTACTTAATCTACTGACAAGGAGTGACGCAATACTGATTTGACTACTAAAACTTACAATATCCATCCTTGGTGACTATACTGTAACGCCTATACCAGCGCAGAAACATTTACTTTATAGAACGTGTGTTTGAGATTTGTTTGTTGGTGTGCTGTTGTACTGTCCAGGTTGATTTTCTTACTTCAATTCAGATAGAATCAATTCAGCATTGTTCTGTTTCTGTTCACTGTAATTCATACAATATCTACTGTACCTGTACACCATATACATGCCACTCCATTGCTGGATCTTCAAAATGTTTTTGTGTTGCTCTGTCAGATATTGTGAGTGAAGCAACTTTTTTCATCCAAACTCATCATTTTGTGCCATTCATTTCAAAACAAGGAATGATAAAGACAAACACATCTGTATGAAGAAAGAATCTCAATTGAAAGAGAACCTTGCAACATATCACTAAGGAGTGACTGTAAAATGGAGGACCTGGAATGGTCAAGTCAAAGTCTGGATCTAAAACCTCATCAAGATTCTCTAGAAAGAATTTGAAACTAGCAGTACATACAAGAAACCATCCAAACCCTTTATGGATGAGTGGGAGTTGATGTCAGAGACTGGTAGACTGCATAGGTTGTCCTTACTTTTTCACATGACTGTACATGCAGGAACATTATTTGAACCCATCTCACTCTCGCAGATTGCTTTTACTTCAGTTGGCCATGAACTTGAGATAATGATTGGCCACATTGTGGCTGATAAGTCATCCACTGGATCATTTGTAAGAACAATCACACCATCTAAGCCATTTAATAAAAAAAAACAGACTCCTTGGTGTTTGAGCACAATGGCAATCGGCTGAAGTTTTTCAGCATCGAGGATCACATTTTCAGCAGATGAAAGTCTGCCGTTGGCGATTGCAAACACTCATTCGTGCTAGTTTTTCAAACGACAGTAGACTGTAATGGCCAAAATCTGCCATTTCGGCAGACTTTAATCTATTGTGTATTAATGTGTATGACTGCCTTTACAGATACAGTAATCTATACATTAGAATCATTCTGCCCTTGATATAATAGACATCAGCTGTGCCTGCACTGACTTCCTGGTAAACCTATGATACTTTATACACAGCAGCCAATCTGAGGAGCTAGAACTGCAGGGGAGGGACAGAGCAGCAGCCAGAACCAATGATGAGACAGGACTTGTCTCTCAGACTTCCTCAGACTTCCTGTAGGCTCTGTAGCTAAACTGTTGTCACATATTACAGCCCAAATGGAGAGGAGATGAGGAGCAGCCAAAGAGCAAGCACTGAGGAAAGTAAACAGCAAGTAAGCATCATCTATAAGTATAAGCTTACATATTTTTGGACAGTCGTGTTAAATGAAAAAGGTTAAACTTCCTCTAGTATAGATCACAAAGTAAGAAACCAATTTGGGGAATGTAACAGTGGGTCAGTAATTGCCCATAAGAACCACATTCAGTTGGATAGATGTACGTATACACAATGAAAATAGAGCATCTGTGTGTCTGGACCTGTTTCTTAGAGTCTGGGTGAGATGAGCAGATGTTTTGCTTACCTCTCTGTCTACACGTTTTATATCTTGGTCTCGGTTTGTTTCCCTCCATGCAGTGAGCCAGATGTTCTGGTTTATAATCAGTTTCTAAGGTTTCCCTTGTTAGCAAGAGATTGTTAGTTAGTTTGTCTCAATTAGCAAAAAGCTCCACCATTTTATAGTAGTATCATAAAATTAATCCCTTCCAACTGCATTACTGCATAATTATTATTAGAGATGAGTGAAGTTTTGAAAAATTTGACTCGGCAGCTTTGCTGAAGTTTGACAAGAAATTTGATTTGTTACAAATTACTTTTACACGAATCTCTATGTTAAAACCCTATTAAGCCTATCAATAAATGGGATTGTTTGGGACTGTAATGGCCGCACCAGTCCAATGGCTGTTAAAAAATGAAAATACACTAGTGCAATATGGCCTTTTGAGTTATAAAAAAATGACATGATCACATGATGACGATGAAAAAAAAAAAATAAAAAAAAATAAAATATATATATATATATATATCTAAGACAACTCTAGACACCATTTTAGAAAAAATGATGTGTTACCATGAAGCCCGAGGAAATTCGGCTTTGTGGTAAATCAAATTTTTCCTAAACTTCGGATCAAATTCCACTTTGGATGCTTCGATTTGCTCAACACTAATTATTGTTATTACATTACACCATGTTCCAAATTATACCTGTGATAATTAGTTTGCCAGGTGAGCCAAATTAAAGGAAAACTGGATGTTGCACAATATTAAGCAGGCCACTGTTTTCAAGTAAAATGGGAAAGAAGAAGGATCTCTCTGCTGCCAAAAAGCATCAAATAGTGCACAATAGTGCCTTGGACAAGGGATGAAAACATTAGATATTTCAAGAAAACTTAAGCGTGATCATCGTACTGTGAGGAGATTTGTGGCTGATTCAGAGCACAGACGTGTTTGTGCTGATAAAGGCAGAATGAGGAAGGTTTCTGCCAGGCAAGTTCATCGGATTAAGAGAGCAGCTGCTAAAAAGCCATTACAAACCAGCAAACAGATATTTAAAGCTGCTGGTGCCTCTGGAGTCCCTCAAACCACAAGGTGTAGGATCCTTCAAAGGCTTGCTGTGGTGCATAAACCTACTATTCGGCCACCCCTAACCAGTGCTCACAAGCAGAAACGGTTGCAGTGGGCCCAGACATACATGAAGACTAATTTTCAAACAGTCTTGTTTACTGATCAGTGTCGTGCAACCCTGGATGGTCCAGATGGATGGAGTAGTGGATGGATGGTGGATGGCCACCATGTCCCAACAAGGCTGCAACGTCAGCAAGGAGGTGGAGGAGTCATGTTTTGGGCCGGAATCATGGGGAGAGAGCTGGTAGGCCCCTTTAGGGTTCCTGAAGGTGTGAAAATGACCTCTGCAAAGTATATAGAGTTTCTGACAGACAACTTTCTTCCATGGTACAAAAAGAAGAAACGTGCCTTCAGGAGCAAAATCATCTTCATGCATGACAATGCACCATCTCATGCTGCAAAGAATACCTCTGTGTCATTGGCTGCTATGGGCATAAAAAGAGATAAACTCATGGTGTGGCCACCATCTTCCCCTGATCTCAACCCTATGAAGAACCTTTGGAGTATCAAAGGTGGGAGGTAGTTCACATCAAAACAGCATTGTGAAGGTGATATCAAAGAAGGGTTCCTATGTTAACATGTAACTTGGCCTGTTAGGATTTTTTGGATTTAAATAGCTTTTTATTTCAGTGAATGTGACCTCCTAATTCTACAAATGAGCATTTTCAGTTCTTAAAAACATATAAAATGTTTAGAAACTCTACTGTGCATAATAATTTGGAACAGTGCATTTTCAGTTTTTTTAATTTTTGAAGAATATACTGTTATTATTGGGAGGTTTGTTCAATAAAATTTGATGTATACTCTAAATGGTGATGACTTTTATTATACTGACTGTCATTTGCACCGACAATTTAGGAAAATCAGAGATAAATATAATTTGCATAATAATTTGGAACATGGTGTATAGTTTTAGGGTATATGGATTAGTTTCTGTCTAGGATGCTTTGAATGCCTCACCCTGTCTTCAGTGCTGTGTGTTTTCCATTTATTTGACCATTTATTTGTAAATTTATGGAGAAATGGCTAGAGATTTCAGCCAGCCCTATAACCTAAAGCTGATCATTTATAAAAGGGATATTGTAGTGAGACAACCCCTTTAAGTAAATAGCAACAAGCACATTCATCAGTAAGAAAATATTGCTGCTGCAGTGAGTCCTACTACAGGTTCTGAAAGAGACACACTCATATTAACCACTGTGGTCAATAGATAAGGATCTTGCAAAGAGAATCCACCTCTATTAACTCAGAATTCCTTAAAGGGGTATTCCCATCTCACCGCAGCCCTGTAGTAGTGGTGGCCGGCTTGCTCTTGTTCAAACCCACTCTGAGGTAACTGCTGTGTTGTGAACGCACATTGCATGAGCATGCGGAGACATATCTTAGGGTTGTAGCATTTTTGTCTGCGCTTCCAAAATGCAGAGAAATGGATCCTGTTCCAAGATCAATTCATCTCTATGGAGCAGGATCTGTTTATAAAGTCCGCGTTTTGGACGGGTCCTGACCATTGCGTTTTGGACTGGTAGCGTCCAAAACACAGATGTGAAAGTGCCCTAAGATTTGTCTCCGCATGCTCATGCAATGTGCGTTCACAATACAGCAGTTACCTCAGAGCGGGTTTGAACAAGAATAAGCTGGCCACCACTACTACATGGCCACGGTGGCCGTAACCAGGGGCAATGGCCTGACTGATGTGTGTGGACAATGGATATACAAATAGGCAAATCTGCTAAACGGTACATTTTATATAATTACATTCTATTAGTAATAATATTGGTATGGCTATATCTAACTATAAAAACTACATTTGTGAGATGGGAATACCCCTTTAATAGATATACTGTATGACAATGTGTTTTATAAAGCTGGTTTTACACAGACCGATATTTGGGGCAATTATTGAGAACAAACATTCATACAAATGCTCGTTCCCAATAATCTGCCCATATAAAGGGGCTGCAGATCACCCGATGGACGAGTGAAACACTCATCATTCCCGGGCAGCAGATTGTCCAGTCTAAGCAGCACTCTGCAGCCCAGGAACAATGATTTTGTATAGGGACAAATGGTAGCAGTAGCTGTGGAGGTGATTGCTGCATGTAAAAGCAGTGCTTCACCTCCACTTAATAAGCAGCCAACTGTTGGGAAGGAAAGATTCCTTCCCGACAATTGGCTGCTTCTTGGATAGTTTAAATGCACCTTAAAGAGGCTCTGTCACTAGGTTTTAACCTATGTATTTAAATACATAGGTTAAAACCCCTTGACTTCTACAGTTAGAACATACCTTTATTGCAGAGTACAGCGCAGCGGTTGTGCTGAAAAAAGACCTTTAATCTTTATGTTAATGAGCCTTCGGAGCACCGGGGGGCGGGCTCTTTCTTCCTGAGCACCGCTTCTTCACCGCCCCCCGGGTCCCGAGGCTCTCTCCGATGCCGACGTCCACGCCCCTCTGAAAATTGATTGACAGCGCTAGGCCGTTTGGCCTAGCGCTGAAATCCCGCCGGCGCATGCGCAGAAGCGCTTGCAGTGCCGAACACCGCAAGCGCTTCCATCCTTGTGCGCACGCGCCGTCACTTCGCTGAACCCGGAAGTGACGGCGCGTGCGCACAAGGATGGAAGCGCTTGCGGTGTTCGGCACTGCAAGCGCTTCTGCGCATGCGCCGGCGGGATTTCAGCTGTCAATCAATTTTCAGAGGGGCGTGGACGTCGGCATCGGAGAGAGCCTCGGGACCCGGGGGGCGGTGAAGAAGCGGTGCTCAGGAAGAAAGAGCCCGCCCCCCGGTGCTCCGAAGGCTCATTAACATAAAGATTAAAGGTCTTTTTTCAGCACAACCGCTGCGCTGTACTCTGCAATAAAGGTATGTTCTAACTGTAGAAGTCAAGGGGTTTTAACCTATGTATTTAAATACATAGGTTAAAACCTAGTGACAGAGCCTCTTTAAATTACACAGTGTATTAAGCTTTGCCTTTTATATGCTCTATACTTGTGCACAGCAGTTTCTTCAAATAGCAGACCAGAGAGATGCCAGGAGTTAGAACCCCTTCAATCTTCTATTGATGACCTACCCTAAGGATTGGTCATAAAAGTCCCCAAAAAAACTTTTAACTAATGCTAGTGCTACTAGACTAGATACTGATAAACAATACAGATGGCGCACATATATGCATCTTTAAGAATAATGGAACCAATATACAGTATACGAACATAATATCCTGATAGATGGAGAAAGGCTCTTAAACACTGGCCAATAATCGGAAACGAGTATTTGCATGAACATTTGTTGGAATGATCATCGGCCCGACTAAACACCCCAATGATCAGTAAATAGTAAGTAAATGTTATTGGCCTATGTTGTAAGATGATCACAATTTTAAGCATAAAAAGTCTTGTGTGCTGGCAGCACATCACCCTGTGTAAATAGGGGATGTGCTGTCCACCATATGCAAAGTGTATGGGGCACAAATGATGATACAAACAATCATTTGTTCCCCATCCAGTTGCATCAGCCTGTCATCAAGACCCTTTAATAAGCATTGATCGCATGGTTATATCATCAATCGACGATAATTCCCTGCTGAAATCTACCCTTGTCAAAGGGAGTTAATCAATATTGATACCTGACAAAATATAATTTTTCTTATAAAAGGGGTTTTTTAACATGGAGAAATATTGGTAGCATTAGAGGAGGGTCACTCAGTCAGGTCAGAGATTTCAGAGGATGGGGGTTGTCCTTATCAGGACGAGTGCTCCAACAACAGCCACGCTAGCTAATCCCCATGCATTTAGACCAGCATTGAATAGGGATGGCATGTACCATACAGATAAGGCCAGCACTCAAAACGACTAAGTGAAGGAATAACCTACCAGTCGTATTTACAAATAGGGACCAGGAAAGATAGTGAAGGTGCGAACTGCACGAATTTTTGAAACTAACTTTAAGCAATTACCTAGAGTTATATATTATCAGTAACTAATAAAAGTTAAGTTTTAAATAAGATAAGGCGCACTAAGATTATGTTCTAGGTTCTGGGTTTTCAACATCTATTGCCTCGCTATAGGATAAAGCTGAAAGGCTATGTACACCTTTGGGGGCATTTTTTTAAATTATTATTTTGACCTAAAAATCACTTTTTCAATTGGTCTTTATTAACAATATGGAATCCTTTTTTGTGTACAAAGCTGAGAAGCTGTACTAGCTGTCTATGGATTTTCTCTCAATTCCATCATCTGAGGAGCAGATGGACAGCTTATCTCTTCTCTCTGACATTATAAACACTCATTAAAGCTCAATCCTTACCTAACTGATAAGAATGTGGCTTAAATAAGTGTTTATGACCTCTCAGTAGTTTACAGATAAGGTTAATTAGATGACCGGCACAAAGTAAAAGTGAAAATACTAGTCACCCAGCTAGACAAATGGTGAGGAGGAATATGTGTGAGGCGATGGTTGAGAATGTGAAACTGATGCTTCATATAAGCTTTATGTCAAATTATATATATTTTATATTGCCTGCAAATCCTCTACAGAAGAGCCTCTTCCACTTGTGTGTTATGGAGAGTAAATCAGAGAGGCAGAAACAATATCCAAAATAAATTGAGACAGTGGAAATTATAACAGAGAAAGAAGAAAAGAACCAAGTCAAGAAGCAAAATAACCGGAAAAAAGTAAAATAAATACTACATTAGTCATCATCTTGCATAATGTTACTTATCAGGGAATAGAACAGGAAATACCAGATATTTGCTCAATGCTTGATTGGCTGAGTATAACATTGTCCATGTGACATACACTACATTAGTTTCCCCTCATCTTACAGGAGGAGGTAACTGTATATTTCAGCTTCTTGATGATGTTGTTCTCTACCATGTTGTCACATTTTACCTAACTAATATTGACTGCTTAAAGGGATTGTCCCACAAAAGATATTCTACATTTATCAAACTGTCACCTGGATCACTATAATTTTGTAATTGCATGCTATTAAAAATTAAATATAACCACTGAACTATTCAATAAAAATTATTTGTACAGCTCCATCTGCTATTTGTTCTTTTCTTTATTTCTCTTATTTTCTTTCTTTTTTCTGTCCACCTTGCTGAGTTGAGTGGAAATGTTCAGTTCCATCCTTCAACTGGATACAACTGAAATGTTAAGTCTTAGGCCCTTCCCCAATCCATCCTTCAATCACCAGTGGTATCTACTTTTGGAAGTTGTGACCATTATAGGAAGACACTTGCAGCGGAAAGAATACACCCTGTAAGGAAGTACTAGAGTCAACATCTTGACCACATCCAGTGAACCCTTAAACTGCTACCAGCCTTCCAAAACCACTCCAGGTAGTATAAAACTAAGGCTCCCTGTAGGTATACAACAGAGCCTGCTGCTTGGTATTATGGACTTGTCTTCTAGGGACCCAGAATATGTCTGTGGAGCTTATAACAGAACACTGGTGTGGGTTTACAAGTACCAGCCTTTCCTGAATGACTAAGAAGGTACAAAGAGAAGAAAGACATATATAGGCAATGCTGAACATGAATGGAAAATCCAGAGGAGAGAAAAGGTCAGTTACCAGGAGAGTCAATATACAGTGCCTTGCGAAAGTATTCGCCCCCCTGGAACTTTTCAACCTTTTGCCACATTTCAGGCTTCAAACAAAAAGATATAACATTTAAAATTTTTGGTGAATAATTAAGAATTAAGTGGGTCACAATTGTGAAGTGCAACAAAATTTATGGGATCATTTAAACTTTTTTTGTAATAATAAAACTGAAAAGTTGGGCGTGCAAAATTATTAGGTCCCCTTGCATTAATATTTTGTTGCGCCACCTTTTGCTGCGATTACAGCTGCAAGTCGCTTGGGGTATGTCTCTATCAGTTTTGCACATCTAGAGACTGAAATTCTTGCCCATTCTTCCTTGCAAAACAGCTTGAGCTCTTTGAGGTTGGATGGAGAGCGTTTGTGAACAGCAGTTTTCAGCTCTTTCCACATATTCTCAATTGGATTCAGGTCTGGACTTTGACTTGGCCATTCTAAGACCTGGATACGTTTATTTTTGAACCATTCCATTGTAGATTTTGCTTTATGTTTCGGATCATTGTCTTGTTGGAAGAGAAATCTCGATCCTAGTCTCAGGTCTTTTGCAGACTCCAACAGGTTTTCATCCAGAATGGTCCTGTATTTGGCTTCACCCATCTTCCCTGTCCCTGCTGATGAAAAGCATGCCCAAACCATGATGCTGCCACCACCATGTTTGACAGCGGGGATGGTGTGTTCAGGGTGATGAGCTGTGTTGCTTTTATGCCACACATATCGTTTTGCATTGTTTCCAAAAAGTTGGATTTTGGTTTCATCTGACCAGGGCACCTTCTTCCACATGTTTGGTGTGTCTCCCAGGTGGCTTGTGGCAAACTGTAAACAAGACTTTTTATGGATATCTTTGAGAAATGGCTTTCTCCTGACGAAGGGGGAATATATTACCCCGAAACGCGTTGAGTTTTTGCCAATAAAAGAGGAACCATCCGTAAAGCCGCCTGACGTGTGCCGCTGTTCCATTTACATCTATTGATATAAGCAACCGTGGATAGGGGGGCTCTGTCTCTGGGTGTTTAGGGTCATCCACGAGATATCCTTCCCAGTGAAGTAAGTGGATCAGCAAACATTGTTTGTTTTTCACCATCACTTATCCCCTTTACAAGTCAATTTACCTGTATTTATATTTCTTAATACATAAGTGGGGGAATATGTACCTTATGTTCTCCACATTTATATTACCTTTTTTATTTCTTTACTAGATAATTTTAACTGACAATAATAGCAACATCCTTATCATATGGTCACATATCCTATTCAAAGGGTTTGGCGCTGTTTGTTGGCACTTTTTTATTTTCATGAATCAGTGGTGATGATCCTCATCATTTGATTTGTGATATTTATTTCTTCTTCCATAAAGGCCAGATTTGTGAAGTGTTCGAATCAGTCGTCCTGTGGACAGACTCTCCCACCTCAGCTGTAGATCTCTGCAGTTCATCCAGAGTGATCATGGGCCTCTTGGCTGCATCTCTGATCAGTCTTCTCTTTGTTTGAGATGAAAGTTTAGAGGGACGGCCAGGTCTTGGTAGATTTGCAGTGGTCTGATACTCTTTCCATTTCAATATGATCGCTTGCACAGTGCTCCTTGGGATGTTTAAAGCTTGGGAAATCTTTTGGTATCCAAATCCGGCTTTAAACTTCTCCACAACAGTATCACGGACCTGCCTGGTGTGTTCCTTGGTCTTCATGATGCTCTCTGTGCTTTAAACAGAACCCTGAGACTATCACAGAGCAGGTGCATTTATAGGGAGACTTGATTACACACAGGTGGATTCTATTTATCTTCATCAGTCATTTAGGACAACATTGGATCACTTAGAGATCCTCAATGAACTTCTGGAGTGAGTTTTCTGAACTGAAAGTAAATGGGCCGAATAATTTTGCGCGCCCAACTTTTCAGTTTTATTATTACAAAAAAAGTTTAAATGATCCAATAAATTTCGTTCCACTTCACAATTGCGACTAACTTGTTTTTGATTCTTCACCAAAAATGTAAAATGTTATATCTTTTTGTTTGAAGCCTGAAATGTGGCAAAAGGTTGAAAAGTTCCAGGGGGCCAAATACTTTCACAAGGCACTTTAAATAGGAACAGCAAGCACAAGAGGAAATCAAAAAACAAGACAGAAGTCAGATCTCCAGAAAAGTCAGAATGAGGTCACACAGTATAGAGCATAGAATACTAATTGCAATCACAGGCATGGCTGATAGGAAACAGAAGTCTTAAATCTCCCGCCTGACTTCCAGTGACTCCAATAGTGAGTCAGCAGCAGGGGCTTTTTTGGTAGGCACTGCAAGCCTGCCGTTACAGTAATGCATAGTGAGGTGCGTGAGCTCTGGATCCATCTGAGGTACAGGGCGGCTTTTAGCTTTGTTAGAGATTGTAATGTACTATATGATGTCTGAGTTTAATCTTTAAACATTAATCATGTGATAACTATTTTAATTTTAAAGAAACTTTGAAGTAAAGAAAAAGTATCTTCAAATAAAATGCTATATGCAGTGAGCAGTTCTTTGTGTTGCCACATCTTATTGTTGACCCTCAACCTGCCTATCTGATCAAAAATATCAAAAACAGCATACAGAACATGACGAAGATCAAAATAGGCACTCCATTATTACCAACTGGGACAGATGGACTTGGTATTTGTTTTACATTTTCTGGTTTTATGCATTTTACATGCCCCTTGGGGCAATAACATTTCCAATGCAGTTCTTTTCCTGCCACCCAAATAGCAATATAATAGGGAGCAGCTATGCCCCTTTCTGCAAAGTCCCCAACAAACACCAGTGACCACCTTTGAATGGCATAAACTCTTCCTTTCTGGCTCTAGGATGCTTACTAGAAGGATGTATTTTAAATTCAATGGGGCATTAGAAATTGGTTTGGATTAAGACCTTATTCTTTACATCGCTCAAATAAATATAGTTATCATAGTTAGCTACCAAACATATACATTCGGAGATCACATATACATTCCTTGGAAATGACCATCATATTTTCTCTTGTCCATGTCGACCAACTATGAGTTTTTGGATTTATATCAGTAGCAATTAATCAGAGAAACTGGACTTTTTTCTAAAAACATCCTATTGGCTTTCTCAATTTATAATTGAAAAAGCCATTTGGATGACTACCGATATATCTACAAGAGAAAAGACATGTCCAGTAGTTCTGACTTATTACTACTGATTAGAGATGAGCAAAGTTTTGAAAAATTTGATTTGGCTGCTTCGCCGAACTTCGACAAGAAATTCAATTTGCTGCGAATTACTTCTTCAAAAATTGCTTTCCATTGTATGGAGCGGGTGCAATGATGGGGAATGGCGATTGTGTCGCCCCCACATCATTTAACCCCTCAGATACTGTGATGAATGCTGATCGTGGCATCTGTGACTCACTTTAAGCCTTTTAGAGGTTAATCAGGGGTTAAAAAAATATATTCCGCACCTTATGCATGTGCTTATGAAGAGGCTGTCTGCTCCCATCTTCATTGAAGAAAACCCATCAAAGGACCTGTGGCGAGTGTGATGACATCACCACCTTATCATGCTTGGCCCGTATCCACTTGTTGGGCTAGGTGCAGATACATTTTTGTACATCGTGATCACAGTTCCCCATCATTGCGCCAGCTACGTACATGCGAAGGAAGTTGCTTCAGAACAAAGTAATTCATCACAAATCAAAATTTTCATAAAGTTCTATTTGGCTGATTTATGGAATTTTGCAAAAAATTCGCTTCCTGAAGAATTACTTCATCACAAAGTGCATTCTTTTGTAAGTAGCGGGTGCAACCAGTGTAAAATTAACAGTAATAAAAAAATGTATTCAAACTTACCGTTTCCATTTGCTCGCAACGGGCTGGCCGCCACCATCTTGTGTGAAGATCTGACATGAAATCTCTCGGGGCACGAGATGATGTTATCATACACAAATTTTCGGCCGAGATCTTCAATCAAGATGGAAGCTGGCGGCCCGTCGCGAGCAAATGGAAGAATTTGAATTATGATGGAAGTATGATTTTTTTTTTTTACACTATTTCAGGTTAAATCGATTCGCTAGCACGAAGCACAAGGAAATTCGGCTTCAAGGTGAATTGAATTTATCCTGAAATTCAGATCGAATTCCACTTCGTGGGATTCGATTCACTCCTCTCTATTCATCACTAGTGACTGGGCTCCTCACAGCTTACTTTGCCCAGTGCCATACAATGTATAAGAATTGTTCTTGCTATCGCAGCTCAGCCTAATTTATTTCAAAGGGGCTGAGCTGCGCCTATGTCAATTGACCAATGAACATGAAGTCACTGGTCTAGGATAAGCTGCTAGAAGGCCATGTCACTCACAGGAGCAAATTGTAGTTTTTAATGGTCCTATTTTAGGATACATAAGATATTTTAATCACGTTTTATTCCCTTTTTTTGTGTGCCATATTATTGCAGGATGAAACCATGTGACCATTGTAGAGCTCAGGCAATTACAGGTGTGGTGATACCAAATATTTTGAGGGGATTTTTTTTTTTCCATTTTAAATTTTTTTTCAGGGAAAAAGTTGGATTTTTATTTCAAATCACCTTTTTTTTTTAATAAAACAATTTAATTCTAATTTTTACCTTTTGCTCTATTTTATTACTAACTGACATTGTTTAATGGCTTACATAATTCACTGTACTACTTCTGTATTACTGTGTATTATGTTGTCAGTAGAAAACTGCCAATCTATTAGTCTGTGCTTATGGCATGGCCTACTATAGGCATGTATAGGACTTCATTTGTTGCTTGGTTGAAATGTTAAGGCATCAGCACGTTGCATTCACGGGTTCTGAAAGACTGATAAAAGGAGCCCCCTCCCCCGAAACCACTTAGATGCCACAGTCACAATTGATGATGGAATCTAACGTGTTAAATTGCTGGGGTTTCTCTCATCTTGAAATTTAGAGCAGATGCCCTGTCAATAGACAGCCAGACATCCGCTCCACCTACACGGACACCCGTGATGGACTAAACTCGCAAAAAACCCAGTCAAAATTCATATGTGCATGTTTAGAGCCATAAAAACATGTATGGGCAGTCACAAATGGGTTAAAGGGATTTTTTGCCTTTGCTGTTCTGACAAGATGAGGACAATTGTCTTGTGTCCAAAATTTGTTCAATATACTATTTACTAGTTTCATACTTCATACCAGATTCCTTTTCTCTAGAGAGATTACCCCACAAGAGACATAATGCTATTCATTAGTGCAGGACCAAATAACCATTGAGCAGGAAACGCTGTTGTCTAGAAGGTCACTGACCTCTGTAGTGTGCAGACTGAGGCTGAGGTCAGAAACTGGACAAAGATGACAATCTTTACATCAGAGTACTTAGCTTGTATATGTATTGTATCCTCATAGATGGCAAGGAGCACTTGTGTTGGATCTTACATTAAGGTACAATTTATATTCTTGGCT